>JAVXUP010001352.1:0-245218 GCA_033070095.1 Escallonia herrerae | reverse complement strand
ATGTACTAAATAATTATATAATACCACTTTATTATTTTTAATAAAATTCATAGTATTAACTTTATCTACACAATCATCAGTCACATTAATTAATTATTATAATCATAATATAATAATAATAAAGTAATAAAAGAAGGGTTGCATCCTTTTGACCGAATTGAAGCACAAATCTTTTCCCTATTAAAAGAAAAACAATAGAGCCATAAAAAGCCACTAAAATAACACTATCCTCTTCATCGGCCAAAACCTAAGACCCTTCCCAGACATTAAGCTGTAAAAAGGACAATGTACAAGCCCTAAAATACTAAACAAGAAAACCGAAAAAGGGGAAAAAGAAGAAGGAAAAATACAAGAATACCCTCTAGACCTAAACAAGTTAGACAAACTTAAATAGCCGCAAGGGCCCGCACGATTGTGAGCAAATCCAACCAGTTCTCACCCCAGCAGGGTTGCGCCATTTCCACTGGCCAAGCATCCTATTTCATGCACTAGAGCACTTCACAGGACCTTTTTTTTTCCTATAAAGACACTCCCAAAAACCGACAAACCCTTTATGGGAAGGTTCACATATAGCTAACATTCAAGTTATACTAGAAGAACCCATGAGTAGAGATGTCAAATGGGCCGGGCTTGGGCCGGCCCAGCCCAAGCCCATCGGGCCTCCAACAAATCGGGCCGGGGCCGGGCCAAGGGGGCTGCCAGCCGGGCCGGGCCTGGTTCTGAGGATATCTGGGCCCGGTCCAAGCCCAGGCCCTAGGCCCAACATTTAGGGCCGGGCTTGGGCCGGCCCAGGCCCAATTTTTTTTTTTTAATTTTTTTTGGCATTTTCTTGTTATTCAAGGTAAGGGTTTTTTTTTTAATTATGGTAATTTGCTGTTAGGGACGCTTTATTAAAGCGTCCCTAACAGATTCCAAGTTCCAGCCCACTCAAATTGTAACATAAATTGACAAAAAACAGCAAATGTGGGGTACAAAATGCATTGGGGTCAGCAATTTCAATACATAAAGATGTTGAAATTTTACTCGATCCCATGATCACTATATTTATAAAGAAAAAAAATCAAAGACTTTAAGATGTGTTATTATTCTTCGCATTATTTAAATCTTCAGTACTGTTTAGGGGGGAAAAGGGGAATAAATCCATTGAAAGGGGGGGACCTAAAAATTTCAAAGTAAAGACGGGGGCCTGAACAGGGCCAGAGGCCGGGCGAAAACCGGGCCTGAACCGGGCCGGGCCTGGCCCGGGCTTTTTCCTGGGAAATGTAAGCCTGGCCCAGGCCCTAGGCCCTAAAATGCCGGGCCAGCACTGTTCATCAAAGGGGCCGGGCCAGCCCGGGCCAGAAAGGGGCCGGGCTGGGCCAGCCCGCGGGCCGCCCGGCCCATTTGACAACTCTACCCATGAGCATGGGTAAGGCTGTGTATGTTAAACCTTCCTACACCCTAGGTCACCCTTTTGCAATTGCATGTGTGTTTTAATTGCACAACCCAGTGCATTTGTTGCAACCAGCTAGGTTTTGAGTTTTCTATACAACATTTCATCGTGGATTCAAGGAGATTTTTTTTTTTAAGAAAAGAATTGTTAACTATTTCTGCGATTGTTTTTTTGGACAAGCACCGTGATATCCCACATTGGATGAAGGATACTTTGTGATTAATCTTATTAGGCTCTGCTCATGAACTTATAAGTACCTTCTTGACTAACTCTTTTAAGAGAGGCATTGCCATGTTGCGGAGCCGTGGACTGGGTCGTTGTAGATGGTATCAAGGCCGACTCTCGAAAGCTCAGACTAGGATATTTAGTCGAGTTACGAGAGGATAGAACAAGGAGGCAGGCTCGAATTGGGCCGATCCAATTGGGTTGTCGGTATTTGTCTAACAATGGCTAGAGAGGAACCTTCTGGGATATATGTGACAAGGTTAAGTTTATGCCTTAGCGGGGACACCAAGTCATAAGGAAAGGATATTGTGATATCGCCGTCAGATGTGGGATACCTGTGATTGACCCTACTCATGAACTCATAAGTACCAAAACTCATATTTTAACTAGTTGCAGAGTAGCATCTAATTTTGGTTTCCAACCTGAGAGGGTAGTCGAGCAGGCTGAGGCCATGGCATTCGCTGAGGTTTATCTCTCCTACGCTTACTTTACGCGCATGGCCTGTAGAATTAGTCTCAACTCAAGATTAAGTCACCAACATGCATTGGAAAAGTCTTTAGTATAAACCTTGGTGAGTTTCTAACATTGTGGTAGGTGCTTTCATGCACTGTATTCCCCTGGTTGTACAATTATACTCTATTGCTATTTTCATCTTGCCATCTGTCCAATGTTTTTCTTCACAGAATGCAGGTTGAGGTCAGCAAATACACAGAAGGTGTTGTCGAGAAGACATTACGACCAAATGGATTACCTCAGTCATTAATACGTTATGATGGTAAGCTAAGCTACCCAATTCTGTTTTGCAAATGAATATGCTACATCTTACATTTAATTGCTTCCTTGTGTCAGCTCGTCAGAAAGAAGAGGCTTTAGGCTCGATCACAGAGGTTGTACAAACTGTGAAGCATCCACGATCTCATAATCATGACATTAGTGGCGAGGATGAGAAGGAGGAGAAATCAAACCTTGATTACATGCTTCCTAAAGCTGCTGAAATCGAGAGCATGAGTGCACCTGGTCGACAAACACCTCTGTTGGAGTCTAGAAGTGATTTATCTCACTCAAATTCTGTCCACGACTCTAGCACTAAACCTAGAAAATCGGCACGCGCTTCTTTAGGGTAAGTTCTTGGTTCAACGTTTCTTTACCTTAATGTATCAAATTGGAGGCTTGCTCCTTCTCACAATGTGTTAGCAAAGGCTGTTGCAACTTCAATCATTTCGGTTGATGTTAACTGTTGTTTATTGAACGCTTCCGCAGAATGTTTGCCCTTACGTCTGTATTGCCGGATACTTCCAGCTAGTGTTAAGCATGCGTTTTTTCTACTTTAAGTAAACTCTGGCCCCTCTGTGTATCAAAAGTAGATGTTTGTGACCTTTTGTGAGGTTCTGTTGATAACACCATCCTTAAGCCATGCGACTCTGCGCTCACAAAATGATGGGGTGCTTTCAGGCCTTGTTTAAACTGTTGGAGAACCGATGATTATGATGCTATACTGTGTTTGAAAGAAACATAGAATTTACTTCTATCAAGGGTGCTATTGTTTCATTTTAGACAGGTGGGCCTGTGTTTGTTGCTATTAGCCAGCATTTAGCTGTTTAGGTGTTAGCTATGCATGTTCCTCTTGAGACATGTGGGCTTGTCCTTCCTATTTTGTCTAGTAGATAGCTGTGCTCTTTCATATCTCTTTTGTCTACCTCCTTTGTTTGTTGTCCTTTTTGGAGCCTTATGGCCTTGCCCTGGGTGTTCTTAGGTTGCTTTTTTTTCCTTCTATATTTATACTTAGTAACATTACGGAAAGAAAAAGGAATATTTGATAGCTTGGAGCATGCGATATGTTGTGATAAGAGATCTTTGAAGCTACCTTTTCCTCAATGGGTTCTGCTCAGTCCGCAATTTAGATGTCGAGCCATTTAAAGCAGACACTAATTAGATATATATTTGGTAACTGAGGCAGTTAGCTGCAAACACAAGTTTCAAAATACAATGACTGACTCGAGCTGCACTGTACTGGTCTACGTATTCTCAGCATGTCGAGTTGCTATCCTAATCTGAAGCTACAGGAAGAGTCTGCATGCAATTGATAGGGTTCATTCTACACCTATCTGCGCGTTAGCCCCACTTTGCGATATTGCCCAGATTTATTGCTTGAGATTGCTTAAACTTGGATTTGCGGATTTTGAGTTGATTTGTACTTTTAACCTTTTGCAGGTTTAAAGGGAGGTCTTCAAGCGTCACAAGGAGGCATGAAAATTTACCGACTATTGAGCCTGAGGTTTTGATGACTAAAGACATAGAACGCACCGACAGTTGGGACCGTGCTCAAATGGAGAGGCACGTGCGTCAAGGAATTGACCTGGCTACCACATTGGAGCGCATTGAAAAGAACTTTGTCATAACTGATCCTAGATTACCTGATAATCCAATTGTAAGATCTAGATCTGAAGTGCTAAATTTGGGTAGATTTTGCTTTTTTAATCTCTTTACCTTAAGTACAAATAACACCTACACTAAATTAAATAGTGATGTGCTAAGTGCCCAGGTTCAACATTAGGAGAAGGGTATTATGTTATGTGTTCAAAGTTTCTAATTGGGTATGCCATTGACATGCATTTCTTGTAATTGAAGTTGCAAAGGATCCTCTTATATATGTTCCTTTTGTTTCATTAGTGCTCAAAAGAATTAAAGTTCCCACCATATGTTACATTAGAAAACCAGTTTAGGTTAGGATTTAACACATAATTGTAAGAAATTAAATATCTTTCTGTGTTGTCATGTTTCTGGACATAGAGATTAGATGAATCAGATGAACTCATACCCAGGCGCAACATCCACGCTGAGTCCATGGATCATAAAGAAGGATTTGCACTATATGTGAGATCATAAGTATGAGTTCTGGTATTATTTGTAAGAGAATTCAGTTTATGATGTAAGCTACGTTGTGATTATTTGTAAGAGAATTCAGTTTTTGATTTAAGAATCGGTGCTTCAGTTTTATGGGACGTTTGGAAAATGCAAATGCTTTTTCTGTTCGTTATCAGACTATACTATATGTTGAAAACTGGTTCCTTCTTGTGCAGATATTTGCATCAGACAGCTTTCTCGAACTGACGGAGTTTACACGTGAAGAAATTTTAGGAAGAAATTGCCGGTATTAATTTGCATCTCTTCAGTTGTTTGATATGAAAGGTCCATTTGTCTCCATTTCGGAACGTGGCATTTTTGGGTGTTTTAAACTTTGTGGCGCCTTCTAAGAATCTGGCTTTAACACAAGATCCTGTTCCAGCATTGATATGAATGGTAATTGTTGACTGAGTTTCCTGTCTGCATTGCTAATCTCTTGCTTTTAGGACCTTGAACTTGTAACGGTGCATCTAATTTCGTGACCATAAATAATATAGGAACCTCAAGCATGAAGGCAGATGCATTGAAGTTTGTCATTGGTCAGACAATGATCTTGTCAGGATTAGACAGATTAGCTATATATCACAAAAAAGATTTTCATCTAGTGAACTTTCATCTGATTTTGGTAAATTAGTTCATGTGGATTTTTAGAATAGCTCTCGAATCAATGTGATGCCAGTAATATGAGATTTCTGGTACCTGTGAAATGACTTCAAATTCAATAGTAATCTATTTGGGTAATGTATTTTGATACTAATGCAGGTTCTCGAGTATGGCTATATGCAAAGCATTTGAATTTAGTTGTGGTGCTATTAATTTTTTTTTCTTTCTCTCGTACATAGTTGGATCATAATCGATTGAATCTGTAATTCAATGATGCATTGCATAAGTGCATCAGATTCAATTCAAAAGTTCCTTTAGCAAAATGGATTAGGATTGACCCAACCCAGCCAGAACGATTTATTGACAGGCTAGCCACCAATTTGACATCTATGCGAGATCATTCATCTAATTTGTTGATGTTAAATTCAACTTTGACATCAGTTTGGTGTTTTGTATGTTATTTGTGATATTTGTGCCACTTGTCTTGTTATTAAAGTCCGGAGAAGAAAGAGCACCGATTTTTATCCCGTGCAGATTTCTTCAAGGACCTGAAACGGATCAAGGAACTGTCTCGAAGATAAGAGATGCAATTAGAGAGCAAAGGGAAATCACTGTGCAGTTGATCAACTACACTAAAAGTGGTGAGCTAAGTCTGTCTATTCTGGTGGTACAAATATGCTAGAAGATTGCATATTGCATTTAAATAGCCTGTGCTCCTGATGGTTAAAGAAAATACGTCGTTTTTCAATTTAAAATTTCGCAGGCAAGAAATTCTGGAATTTATTCCACTTGCAACCCATGCGTGATCAGAAGGTAAGTACAAGATGTTTTCTCATTGTCTTATAGTATATTACATATCCAAGATCTGCTTTTGAGTTTCGTTCTGTAACTGCAGGGGGAACTTCAGTACTTCATTGGTGTACAACTAGATGGCAGCGATCATGTGGAACCCCTGAGAAACCGGCTCTCAGAGAGAACAGAGCAAAAAAGTGCTAAGTTGGTACATGCTCTATTTTTGTAATTGAATGTGTAGGTCTAGTTTTGACTCTGAGCATGACTTTAGATAGGCGACAGTGGAGGACAAGGATTCAATTTCATGTGGCCTGCCCAAAGTAATATGGGAATAAGGCTTAGACTTGGGCTTAGTTAAATTGACTGTAGGACTTAAAATGTTGAATCTTTTTGTGAACATGCCTCTGTTGTTTTGAGTTATACCTCCTGTCCCCACCAATCCCCCACCACCTGCATCCCACACATACACAATTAGGTGCTGGATTCAAGTACCGATTGGCACATAGGGGCATGCTTAAAAAGAATGTTGAATCTTTTGTGCTAAAGTTGCTAATTGCTGACACTGTTGCTACCCTACCCAAATTAGAGTAAAAGGCTGGATCCTATAAATTTACGTTATGTTGCAGCAATTGGTTGTGCAGTGTATGATGGTGACTGTTTCTCTACACTTAATGAGATATCGAAGCTATACGTTAGCCCTGATTGTCATCTTCAGTAAATCAATAGTAGATACTCCTTTTAAGCCATATATTTACCTAAGATAGTAAAGCTCAGAAGTTTTTTGAATGAGGCATTATTATTGTTGGCGACCGACTTGCTCCTCTAGAAATTTCTTTTTTACTTTAGTAGAATTTTTTGACGAGATTAACCAAGGTCTTAGTGAACATTTACTGGCCCTTCTTACAACTTAGTGACTTGACAAAAAGAAAGAAAAGAAATTGAAGGAAAGAGGAGTGGATGCAATGCTTCTCTACCCAGCTGTACCACTTGGTTTTTGTGTGGACTTATAGGTAAAGGAAGAAAAAAGATAAACGACAAGAGATAGTGCATGGCTCAAGCGTTCTTTTTCTTTCTGGTGAATAATTAAGAAACTAATCTATATTATCAAATACTAAGTATACTTCCACACAAGGAACCCCTGTAGTCTGTCTTCATGCTTTTATTTGTTTAAAATTTAGGGTGCCCTTTACACTTTCTCCTCTGTATCTTATGTGTGAAAATGAAATGCTTCCCTGGTCCCGTTTTCTTGCTGATGACCCAGAACTATGGCCCACCATAGGGAAATATCTCCTCAAAAAAGTCCAGCCAAGTAGGTACAAATGAGTTTATTGGCGGGGTCTTATAAGGCCAATCACAAACTCTCTTACCTCAGATGTGGGATTTTCGGCACATGTATAAGAAAAATTTCAGTTACTCAAGAAATAATAATTAATTAAAAAGTGGAAATTCAGAAATATTTCTTGAAATGAACTATGCAATAGATCGAAAAACGACATGTGCCAGGTTTGGGCCACACTGTTGTGAGTCTTGCCTGTTTCTGTTTTTTATTAGTTTCTTCCAAGTTTGCTTAAACATGAGTCATTACGGTATCTCTTCTTTCTCGTATAAAAGTTCTTCCTTTCCTTAGGTCAAAGCTACTGCAGAAAATGTTGACGGGGCTGTTCGAGAACTTCCTGATGCCAACTCGGTAAGGTACTCTTTTTAGTCTCTGTTTGGTTGCAATAAAGCTGATGTTTAGATATTGTTGTATAACGTAGTGCCTGTATATTCTTAATTTTTAAAGTTTTTGTAGCTAAGCATGCATAATTTACCTCCCCTAACGAATAATGTTTGTTAGAGAGTTAAGGTCACTTGAACTTCAACATATCTTGCTGGATGGATATCTATTGACCAAAGATATTTGAGTTCGACTAGAACAAAATTTTGTCATGTTTGAATCCAAATGTTGAACCCTTCACTTTCACCCTAGTATTGGTGATAATGTTTCCATAAAGTATTACATCAGGTAAAAGATAAGTTCAATTTACTGAAACATTGCTTAGTGGTTGATTAGTCAACAACTCCAATAAGTGTAGTTGACATTATGCTTTTTACCCCCGGCAACATACATAATAAATCTCATATTCTCAATTCATCATGACTAATATTAGCTTATTTTTTTGCTACTTTCAGAGACCAGAAGACTTATGGGCTATCCATTCTCAACCTGTCTTCCCGAAGCCTCACATGAAGTACAGTTCCTGTTGGTCGGCAATACGAAAGGTACTTATGTGTTAAAGGTGACTGTGTGGTTTTCCATTCTAGCTAGGGGGTTTTAGAAACTAGTTCCTTGTAGGACTTCAGAAGAGGAGATAGGATTGTTGACTGTAAAGCGAGTCTCCATATTCGATATTTGTGGTCATACTTTAAGCTTAATTTGGTTAGGAACCAAGGGTCTCATGGGGTTCTTATGCCATTTCATGAAAGGATCTGACCAGCTGAGTGATTAGTTTATTAGATCTGAAAAAGTATCTTTCACCGTCAATCATGCGTCAGGTGTCATGGCTTTTTGCTTTTGAGAAATGTCATCCTGGCATTCTTATTTTTAGTGGTTCGAAGTACTTTTCCCCCCTCTATTAGAGTGCATTCAAGCCTTTGTCGATTTCCAAGTTGAGTGGACTTTTACTTGCTCTTAGGTCCTCTGGGTCTTTTGGCTTCCAACTTTCTGAAACATTGGGTGGAAAAGACAGATGAAAAATTTTCGGTGGTTTGGTTTGAAGATGTTTACCTGACAATCACAGCAACTAGCTTAAGTAATGCCTGCACAATTTTTTCTGTAGTGAGGCTTTTCTAAATTCCTAGAGTTTAACTTTTTTTTTTAATGAGTATTTAGTGAAACTGTGAAAGTAAGGTCTTGGGGATGTCGAGAGAGACTTTCAAACACCCGGTCTTGGAAGGCTGGTGGTACCCAAATGCTAAAGGCTCATGGGGTCAGCATGCGGTAAAGGATATAAGGGCGGGAGAATTTCAAGAAGGGGACTATATGGCTAGAAATTTATTAATAAATTCCAAATTGCATAGGAAAAATGGGCGGAAGAGAGACAGATATATGTGGTATATATTCATCTATATTGAATTGCGGATACAAAAGTTTGGATAACGGGAGGAAGAAAAGGATTCATCTAGCAGTTTCGTATAGGAACTTGAGTTTCATGCTGTGTTGGGCCTCCTTTGTATGTTTTCACTTTTAATTAGTATCCAGTAAAAACAACTATACCCATGCCTCATGCTTCTATCTCAAGGGTATGAAGTTTCAGTGTAGATATTGGCAGGATTTGTTACAGTTCAATATTTCATGCCATAAAGTTCACATCTATCGTGTAATAGATTTGTTTGGTAAAGGTGTAGAATATAACGCATTCCTTTGCTTATATTACTACCATTTACTCTTCTTCTCATGTGGGCTTGTAGATCACCGCAAGTGGTGAAAGAATCGGACTAAATCACTTTAGCCCCATAAGGCCTTTGGGTTGCGGAGATACTGGCAGGTACATCGACTTTACTTTCTTCAGTTTTTTAGTCGATATAAGCTGCTATTGCTGTAGCCTGTAGTCGTAAATGCAATTGCTATCTATACTGATAGTTTGCATCTTGGTGCTCTAAAACTTTCATTGTAATACTTTTTTGTTATTACTTTATACTCCCTCCATTTTGCAATTTAGTTGTCACTCGTTCGTACCATATCAATCAAAAAATTGTTGTTACCCCTTTTCATCCACTTCCCTGCGCTCTCTCTCTCACACACACACGCATACACACAAACACATCCCCATTTAACTTTCATGCCATAAAATCTCTCTCTCTCCCCCCCCCCCCCCCCCTTCCCCCTGCAACCTCCATGGTGTTTTAGGTTTTCAAGAGACCTAGAATATAGAGGCAAAGCATAGGCGTGAAATTCATTTTTTGAGCTAAACTTTATACAAGAACGAAATTATCTCTGCATTCTGTAACAAGTAAGCAATTTAGAGGCCTAGGTCATTTTGTGGTTATGAAAAAATCATGAAAGCCCCGTGAAGAAATTAATATATTCTTTAACGCACCTACATGTTGTAATAATGAAAAGTCACGACCTTATATAATACTTATATTCTATTAGTGAACGTCTTTGAACTTTGCTGCCAACATGATGTGACTATGCTGCCCAAAGATTGATTAACTAATTTTAACTAGACATATTTAATGCACTTGTTGACAGAACAAGGATCTGTCAATATATTTGAATGGATGAGGCAAAAGTGTAGAATAGTTGGGCCATTGTTTTTCAGATGGTGTAGGTTTCTACCTTTTTGGTGTACTCTTGTACTGAAATAGTGTTTCGTCCTTAAACGAGGAAAAACAATGATGGTTCATCTTCAAGATTTTCTTGAATAATTTGTAGAAAAAGTTTCTTATTTGCTACCTTGATTAGCGTGCGACATATTATAACCAAAGCAAGGATGTTAAGGTGGAAGAGTGGTTAGAGACGCCCTATTCCTAAGGCGAGGAAATGTTATTGGTGATGAGTTGATGGAGTCTATCATCAAATTATGAAGAGAAATTGGAAACTGAAAACAATATACAAGAACTGGATGTCTATGTTTTGGTCTAGACTAAGTAGAAGATAGGAAGTACATTATAAAGAGGTAGACACGGATGAAAGATGGTCTGACAGGGCGTAAGGTGCAAAGAGAAGGATGAAACCGATTTGAAATCAAGTTAAAACTGCATAAGTATCCAATATGCATGCTTATGGAAGCACAGTTCTTGAGCAGAGGCACTTCCAATAACGATTCCGTATGGATAGAATGGAATTTAGATCCCAAAGTTAAGTTTGCCGAATACTAAAACTGATAATGGGTTTACCATTTGAACCATGAAAATAATAGAATTGTCAAGTTGGAATGAAGGAACTAATCCATTTTGTGTAATTTGAATTGTTGTGAAGAGTTAACAAGTAGACGCATACAACTTGAAACCACTCGTCAAGGTCGTGAGAGATTTATTATGCCATTGTTGTTAACGCTTCTGCCAACTCCAAAGGAATACTGATATCCCTGGTCTGCTGGTAGTTAGATAGTAGACTGATCACCGAAGACAAAAGAAGAAACTTAAGTACCTTTTTTAATTGTTTTCTTTAATTTTCATGCTTTCATTTATCCATCTCTTTCAACTTGTATGAATGCTGGCATGTTAAGGAAACCGATAAACACAAACTGTAGCACCTTGGAATTGTGTTCAGTTTTTTGGTGTGAAACTCTTGTTTAAGTTAAGGAATTATGTTTACTTGTATATTATTTGATTAAGTTGTTTGTTGGTTGCAGTGTTCATTTGGTAGAGCTGAAAGGTACAGGTGAACTGTACGCAATGAAGGCAATGGACAAATCGGTGATGCTTAATCGCAATAAGGTGCGTGGATTTAAGTCTCTTATAACTTCGTTTGGTAAAATAATTGAGCATTTAGTTTCATGTAAACCAAATTTTAATGTTTGACATGCAATGCAAATGAATGCTTTCTAGTCCAATCAGTAGCCCGGAATCGTTTGGACTAAAGAACCAGTTTCATCATGATACCTCTCCCGACTGCCAACCAAACCTTCGTTGCAGGAGTTTGTCCTGTGGCAAGTAGTCTCCCCTGGATTCCCGGTTTTTGCTCCTCACTCTTCAAGCTAATATGGACTTCGAGCCAAGCTATATAGAAGCTTGCTTAGCTCGCTTGCTGATCCAACTTCTCCCACTACATCTTATACAGACAGCATTATACCAAGAACCACTCCTGGCCGCACGGGGCTAAGGAAGGAGCCTCCCGACCTCTCTAGAGAGAAAGAGAGAGGCTGGCAGAGGTTGGGTTCTGGTCTACAATGATGTCGACTTATAGAGGCTGCACTAAGAGTTTTCTAGTGCTGTCCTGCTTTGCAAGCTGCGGATGATCTTATTACGATGTTCCTATGTATTCAAAAGTACGACTAGGCTTAGAAATTGTCTACGAAAGTTGTCGGTTGCGGCTAAGTTTCTTGCTCGGGTTTGTCTAGTATTAAAAACATTCTACTACTTTGTAGTGTCCAAATTTTAGTTGCAGGATCACGCTCCGGACCTGGAACCTTGCATCCACTCCCGCTCCCACTTTGAAACCCACTATACTGGTGACACTTTTGTAATACACATAGCAGTGCCATATCTGTTGGACACTGGAACTTTAGGGTTACATAAAGAGTACATGTTACATAGTAGATAGTTTAACTCTGCGAGATTCATTTTGGAGATCTTTCTCAGCTTAGCGCCTTTTAACGAAGCACGTTCTTGAATAAGATATCTAATTATGGTTTCTTTTATTACCAGTGCCATATCTGTTGGACACTGGAACTTTAGGGTTACGTAAAGAGTACATTCTACATAGTTGATTGTTCAAACTCTGCGACGTACATTTTAGAAATCTTTCTCAGATTAGTCCTTTTTCATGAAGCACGTTCTTGAAGAAGATATTGACAAAGAAAAACTTTAGCATCTTTTTATCTGGTAGTATGAGCTAATTATGGTTTCTTGTTTGCTGTGACCCAGCCATGAAATTCTCTTAATGTTAGAAAACATTTATTTAAAGGCTCAAAGAATGCCTTCTCCTCTGATCTTGGTGTTGGGTACCCGAAACCTGCTACTTGGTATATATCTTTGTAACAACCCAGCTATATTAATAGGGCAATGCCTTCCTCAAAAGGGCTAGTCGAGTAGATACTTATGAGTTCATTGACGGGGTCTTTTGAGGCTAATCTCAAATACAAATATATCTACTATGGACGAGATGTCACAATCTCCCCTATTTTACTCTTGGCATCCTAGCTAAGGCCCAAACTTAACCTTGTCAAACATAGCCATCGAACTTCCTCTCTAGTCTGTGTGGGATATACCCTGCTCACCCTTTATTTCCCCCACCATCTTCTTGACGTGAGATATACCTGGATTTGCATTTTGTCACCTTCCACTCACCCCCCCAACCCCCAACGACCACTCCCGCGCGATTGGATATCGCATCCCCAGGCTTTGATTCCATCCGTAACAATCCGGTGTATGGCCCACAACAGGGCAATCAAAAGGGCCAAGTAGGTTATTGTAAGTTCACTGGCAGAGTACGCTCATAACATCTCCGATGTGGGACGCGGTGTTACAATCTTTTTGCTTTTGGTCCGTCTTGCCAAACAATTCTTCGAGGGATTAATTACACTTGACACTCCTGAGGTTGCCCAACACGGCTCCCCTTATCAATTTTTATTACTCTCCGTCCCCCTGTGGTTTGTAGTTGTGCTACATAGAACTCACTCCCGTTAGAGAACTGAAGGGTACCGTATGATATACCAAAAATTCCCTTATGGCTTCCTCTTCTTCCTAACCAACCAACGCCCAACCACCACGGACGAAGTCTTTCTTTTGCCCATTATGCACACCGGAGACTGCCGCTTATCCAAACACCATCCCATCCCATCACCAAACCCATTCCTTTTCCCACTCATTGCCCATCACGAACACATATACGCGAACACACCTACGTACTGGTGACACACGCATAATGCCCATCACACACACACACACACATTGACTACTGCTATGGTTGACACGCACAGACTTTTTGCCTATGACTCACATATGTGCACACTCATAAAACACACATAGGCGACCACAACCGGTGGCTCGTGCTTGCGCGCGCGCGCACACACTGCTAATCACAACCGTCGTATGTTCTTTCCAGCCCCCCCTCTTAAACCCACAACCGCCAACCGAAACCCCTGTACCACCGCTGTCGCCTGCTGCCGCTTCCATCACTGCTGTCATCTGCCCCTTACCCCCTACACACAGAGACCCAAGCCTACAACCACTAACTATGAAGCTCGGACACGGGTGCGGATACGGCATTTTTGAAAATTTTAGGATACTGGTGCGGCGGGGATATGGCAAATTTTATAAAGATTTTTATAATTATGTACACTTAGTATTGAATTTTTAAACAATTTAAATCTTGATAATCATAATATATGTGTTTGATATATGTAAAAAGATATTAATATTCCAACCAAAGTAGTGAGTTTTTAAGTTTAATGGGCTTTTTTGTAAATTTTAAAGTTTTCAACCAAATTAGTAAGAATTTGTTAAGTTTAATGGGTTGTTTTATAAATATTAAAATTGTATAGCTGAACATAATAAAGTTTTTATGTGGTATCACTTTTATTTCTCTGAAATACTGGGGTTGGTTTATGTAAAAACTTAATAATTGGGTCCTTAAATAATATTACAAAACTTGTGGATGCTGCTGTCAAAGTCAAAAGTCAGCCACACCAACATAGAGAATATTGACAACATAGAGAATATCGACAAGACAGATCTCCTCCTCCATCTCTGTTCTTCTTCTTCTCTGGAAACAAGTGCACGGCGCACGGGGTCGCCGGTAAGTCCCCTTCTCCTTCTTCTCTCCAGTCTCTCCTCTCAGATTCGGTGGTCGCCGGTGGTCGACAGAGTTTCTAGTGGTCGCCGGTGGTCACGGATCTGCCTTTCACAAAGCCGATCCGCACCCGTTATTTAACAAATTAAAAAAATAAATAAAAAATGTTGGACACGCACCCACGCCGCACCCGAGGCGCACCCGCACCCAACGCGTACCCTGTGCCGGTGCTTCACCCTAAGTGCTGCAACGGTGCTTCATAGACCACTAACCTAAATGCAGGATTTGTACCACCCAATGCCGTCCTCAAGCTCCCCACCGCCTCCTGCTGTGGCTGCTATCACTAGCGTCGTAAGCCACTTACCCACATGTACATACACAGACACACAGTACAGATTTGGGCTCTCTTGCAACTCCTCGCCGCTGCAATGACGAAGATTGGGGGTGGAGATGGAGGTATGGTTGCGATTGCCGTGGTGCTTGAGGCGCTGATGATTGTGGCGATCAAAAGTTGTAGTGGGCTTGGATGCTGCTGGTTGTGGTGATCAATTGTGGTTGGTTGAGGTGCTTGTGGTTGTCAGTTGTGGTGGGAGTTGGTTCACAGCAGTGGTGGGTAGGGTGATTGGTTGTTGAGGCTGCACGGGGTTGTCACCGTGATGTGGTGGTGGTGGGGTTATTGGGTTGTGCCTGGGTAGGCTGGCGATGGGGTGGAGGTAGAGGGAGGCAGAGGATGGAGGTTGGAGGCGGGAAGTGGAGTTGGGAGGTCGGAGGCAGGAGGTAGAGTGGAGGGCCTGGGTAGGCAGGGGATGGAGGCTAAAGTAGGAGTGCGAGGTTAGCCATGGAGGTGGTAGGCCGGGGATCAGTAATTTTATTTTTCTATGGGGGGTGTTACAGTCTTTCTAGTAATTATGTTTGATCATGACGTGTGCAGAATATAGAATCTTTTCCGGTCTGGCAAAAGTTTCGCTGGTTTGTACAGAGTTAAGGATTTAATATCTATAACGGCAGAGTGTTTTGGAGAGACCAGAACATGATACTTACAAATCTTAAATCATTTAAAAATCATATATATACCTATAAAATAGAGCTGAGCATTTTGTACAACTTTCAATCAGATATCACTCCATATTCCCTGATAACCAAATCCGAACAAACAATCTTCTAAAATATACCAAAGGCTATTTGAGTTGTATTTTACAGCCTCTTGGACAAGAAATATTAAAATTCCTCCACAAGAAAGGTCTGTACTTAACCACGTCTTCTAATCCTTCGCTCACAACTTCAAACACTTGCTTATAACTTGAAATTAGGGGGGCTTGAGTACAAAACTCAGTAAAGATAAGCACACGCACATGCACCCGCCCACTGAGTACAAAGCATGCTATATCAGTCACAATACGCAATGCCAATAGAATACGTTACTAAGGTGCATGGTATACCGAAACAAATGCACTAACTTCCATTGCGATAACCAGATTAGTAACAAAACAAATAAGCTTTTACCAATGGATAATACAATGTCAAAGTAACTAATACCCGCAGGTGAATGGATAGGCAGTGGGTCAAAAGGTTTCCATGTGTTCAAAAGGATTTAAAAGAAGTTCGAAACGATTTTGATTGTTTGCAAATGTTCAATGATTCGAAGATACTCAAAATACTTCCAAGTAAATTCGAAATGTCTCTAAATAGTGTGGAAATTAAACTTCATATGTTCAACTAGTACAGAGTTAGAAACTAGGGGAGCCATTCAGAAACGTGTCACACGTGTCATCATAGGCTCGTGAAACGAGGTTCGGAGAATAAAGATCACGATCTCTAGGTCATCCCACTGAGTAAATGTAAGTTCAAATCCACGTGGGTAAGTCTGAAATAAAAAAGTCACATACACTATGACATGACTGACGATAATAAAGATACAAGTATCCAATAAGAATAATAGACACTAAGAAGTTGCTTAGACAAAATCACCAATAAGAAACACTCACTTTGCGGTGGCGCATTGCTCAAGAGTCATACGAAGTTATGAGGCAGAGACAAACGGAATTGACATAGCATCACATGAACGTGTTGCTTGGCTGAAGGTCAAACAATGTGTAATAATGCCAATTATCACAACACGTGAGAGAACAAAATTAAACTTCTAACTGTGCAAAGATTGAGTTCAAGAGTGGAGCATAAAGTATATATTCAAGAAATGCCGAGAGTATTTGATTAATGGTATATGATGCTTTTATTCCGAACATAAGTTGAACTAAAGGTGCACATTCGAAGATTTGTAGAATGGTAAAGCTCATAAAAATAAATTAGATACTGAAGAGAACAAGGTCGAAAAGGTCATTCTGGTTCAAATAATTCTACGCAGAACAGTTTTGTTCTGGTGCTATTTCAGCAGAATTATTCAAGAGGCTGAGGAAACTCAAAACATTAAAATTGAAGAGGACTTACTAAGGTTTTTAGAATATCCAAGATCATCAAATACCAATAAGGAACGAATGACATAGAGCAAATCAAAGTTGGCTGATTTACAGTGCCAGAAGCAGAATGTTTCCGTTCAAAGTCAATTTCAAAGATCCTGATAAAATCTAAAACTATAAAGTTAAAGAGGACTGCTTAAGGATTTCAGATTGTCAAAGATCACCAAAACACAACGAGAAACAAAGAAGAAAGAGCAAATCGAAGTGGGCTAATTTGCATTGCCAGAATCATAAGCGCATAAAATCTCGGAGCTACATTTGAATACAAATAAGTTAAATTTTGGAAAAACTTTAAAACTACAAAGTTGTAGTACACAATCTGAGAGTTTCCAAAAAGAGTGTGCACACTTGAAACAGACAAATAACGAAGAATACTATATTATTTGGAGTCGGCACTTTGGGTCAAAGTATTGCATCGACACGACACAAATGGGTATGGGATCCGTACCGGACACGCTATGTGCCGGACTAACATGCCACATTGCCAATTGGAGAGGCATCTCTGGAAATCTGTCGCTGTGGATGATGGAAGATGAAAGTGTAAGGAAGAAGAAGGTGTAGAGTCCAGATCTGGGTAGGAGAGAAAGAGGGAGGAGGGAACGCTGTGGATGATGGACGATTAAGCTGGAAGGAAGAAGAAGACAAATTGTCCAGATCTGAGTAGGTAGATAGAGGGAGGGAGGGAGGGAGAGCCATACCTCGAGGCATCTGACTTGTGGATAGGCATGTGGGTCACAATAAATGACCTTCACGTGCTATCTTTTTTCGTTTCCACAACAGCATCATCAGAATACTTATTACTTTCTCTTAATATCATATCCACCCCTATAGTTTGTACTAAACTCATATAAAGTACTATTTGGAAATAAATGTTATATCCTTGTCCTTGTGTCTGTGTCCAAAACCGAATCCGTGTCCCCTTGTCCTATAATTTCAGAAATTGGCGAGACCGACACTCAAACACGTGTATGATCCGGACACCGACACCAAGTCCATGCAACATAGGAAGAATATACTGACTTTTGAGGTTACTGAACAATCAACTATTAAGTAAGAAGAAAACAGATGGCCGTTCTATGTTACTGCTTTTAAATTCAAAACCTCAATTGGGCACAAAGACGTGAAAACTTGAAGGTGAATGACACAAATTATCTTTTGCCTTGTCTGTTCGTGAATGACACAAATTATTTATTATGCGGGGCAATCTGGACATAGACCAGAAACTTTCACTTAATTCGAACAAATTGCATCCAATAAACAGGATCGTGACCCAAAGACCCAATGATTCAGTACCGAAACAATGACTAAACCAAGAAACTGATTGCAAGTCGAATGATTTAAGACGGTATAATGCGCGAGCAAATACTTGCCTTTGAAAAAGCGAAACGCAAATCCATGCACAAAGCCTAGCCGTCCTTCACTCGCACAAGAATGTGATTCTAACCTCATGTGCCTCAGTTTCTGAATTGCCCTAGGTGGTTTGTACGTGTAGGAGTAAGCATACTTATCTTATATATATGCTAGGTCAAGGTGTGAGGTGGTTTTATAAGCCGTGTACAAGTAGGATACTTTTTCATGGTCCAATTGGGTTAGCTCTAACTCATAGAATAACAAAATAAGGTTTATTCTTGTGTAAGTCAAAGGGAAAATTTACAATGTACTTATAGGTACCTTGTTCTCTAACAATTGAAAACCGTTGCTAAAGGTACAGTTCATTATTTCATCGTGAAACAGCAACGGAACTTTTATGTCACTAATATGTCTTTTTAATGTTTTGCTAGTGTTCCAATTATGTCACTCCTACTTAACATTCCTTTGTTTTTCTCAAAAGATTTAGTAGTCCATGAAATCAGTAAAATATGGAATATCCCTTGCCACGAATCGTCTACTTTTCATTTTTTAACTTGTTTATTCTTTGGCGTATTGCAACATCTTTCTTTGATATGTTCAGGTTCACCGAGCATGCATTGAAAGGGATATCATTTCACTTCTGGATCATCCTTTCCTCCCGACTCTGTACAGCTCTTTTCAGGTTTGACCTTTTCTATTCAATTTGTTCGTGCATCCAAATCCAGTATTAGAAGAGAGCAATACCTGCATTTAAGTAGAAACAGAAGTAGCCAATTGCCAGCACACACGTCCTTGACTCAACTTAACCATGTCACAGTCGACAAAATGAAGTCTAAGGAGGGAATTCATCACAAGAAACATGTTGGAGATCCAAGAATCAAGTTTACATTAAACGAAGTTTTATAATGTGTCAGATTTATGACTTCAAATTCTTTAGCCACTTTTGTACAACAGCTATCCTTGTTCATTTGATAGTGCTAATGTGTCCACGTACTCGTTGGATTAAGAGAGGAATCGAGTAATATGAGTTGGAGTTTCTGTTCTGGATGTGGTCCAACACTTTTATCGACAAAGCATAGAGTTCCTATAGTAGTTCCCTAGTTCTCCTTCTTAACTGTTGTTATTTGATGTAGCAAATTAATCCTATTTTCGAACAACTGTTAATCGATTTTAACCATGCTTCCACTATTTGTGCTGTTCTTTAAGGCCAACGCTTGAGGTACCTCCTATCTGGACCGCCAACAAAATGTAACTATCTCGTAAATTGCGTGTCTTGGAACTTTTTTCTAAAAATTTGCCTCCATATAAATGTCTAAACCTTCGTACTAAAATATGTTGAGCTGACGGCCATTTGAAGTTCAGTTTAGTGACTTACACATGCATAACTAAACCCTAAACTCTCTACCCTGTACTCTAAACATAGTTATTTGACAGCTTATATGTAGTTGCAAACAAAAATTCTGCATCATGTAAATTGGATTGCTTTGCTCAAATTCCACTTCCTGAAAAAAAAAATTGTTTGCAACAGTGGCCACATTTATAATGTACTGTGGGTGACCTATACTCATGCTTGACTTTTTTAGTGAAATTTCGGAATTGTTATTTTAAAGCACTGCTGAAATAATTAAATGTCCTTCTGCTAGTACTGTTTTAAAAGAAAACAAAAGAAGGGATTGAAAGGAAATTCACTTACTGAATACTATTGGTGAAAGTGAATTTCTTTTTACATCCTGAGTAACACATTGAATGAGTAGTTGACGTTCGTTATAAACGGGAATGTCATTAAATTACCTCTCTCTGATATAAATGTTTACTCGTATTCATTTTGCCAATTGAATTCAGCATTTCCGGATCCAAAATACCTGAAATATGCATGATCTAGTCTTGGCATTCTTCCTTTATCCTTTGGTTGGATATACTCTCTTTATATTCAGTTGTCAATTACAAGATAAAGTCATGTATGATGATGCCTCTTTCCCCTCTCAGACTCCCACACACGTTTGCTTGATAACGGACTTCTGCCCTGGAGGAGAGTTATTTGCGTTGCTTGACAAGCAGCCCTTAAAGTTATTCAAAGAGGAATCTGCAAGGTAATTCCTCGTGCAGTGTTGAAGATTTTTTTTCGACAAGAAAGTACGTTTTTTTGTCTAATTGCTGCTAAGCTCTTACGGGGATCTTTCAAGACAATTCTCCTGGGGTTAATAGTTGCGCCTTTTTTTTTTCTCTTTGCGCTTTTTGATAACGACGTGTTTTCCTTTTTCTGCATTTATATAAGATGAAAACTAAACTAAGATTCTTGGAAGTCCAAGTTTTGCTCATGTATCCCCCTAGAAAGCCTCCTTTTTCGGGATCTGATCTAGTTCCGTCCACGCCATGAGTTGGATGCTCTAGGTCTCCATCGTCCTGGATTCTGTTACCATCCAACATTTCATTTCTCATTTATTTGCAAGAAAAGAACGTCCATCATCTCTCTTTCCCCCCCACAATGGACATGATATTAAAAAATCCAAGCAAGCTCCCTATTTTCATATTGATAGATGTATTCCACCGCTTCTGTTTATATATTTTAGAGAGTTAAATCAATCTTTGATTGGGATGCATAGTCACTATCTAGAAAGCTACAGGTTTGTGCTTTACATATGAGTGTGGATTGCACCTTCACTGAGTTTAGTAGAAATCACCTGCCATTGCGCATCATCGATGAAGGAAACTCCGACAACGATGGTGGTGTTTGGATCTAAAGGCTGCTTTGTTCAGTTTTGGTATTGACAGTTTGACGACAACAATGCAGCTGTCTTGGTGAAGACGCTGTTTGGGTCTGTGATGTGATTTGGGTCCATAATGGGGTTCGTGTTTGTTACTTATATGGTGCCAGCAGTTTGGTGTTTATTTAAGAAGAAAGAGATTGGACTCCCCAATATGCAAGAGAAGAATGATGAATGATTTGTGTTTACTGTCTATGGTCCATGGAGATGGAGAGGAGAATGAAAGAGATTGAAGTAATAGGGTAGAACCTGCACCAAAGATAAAAATTGGAAAAGAGTAAGGTACTGAAGGGTTAGAATTTGTAAAGGGTAATATGACCCTGGTTGGTGAAAGGGGACGAAAATGGTCTTGATAAAAAGAGCAGGCGTAGGCAGGTAATTTGTTACCAACCTTTTTTAGGGGTGCTTAATCTCCGTCTTCTTTTCGAGAAAATTCTGATACGAGCCATCCGATCCATTGACTTGGATGGCCCTGTATCTGCTGGATATAAGGGGCTTTTCCCAGCACCCTTATCAGCCCCCATATACATGGGTGCGTGTGTGTACTTTTGAGCATATTCCACATATGGAAACCGAATTCCTAGATGAGAGGGCTAAAAATCAATAAACTGCTGGACTGAATTAAAGTGAATTACCTAACTGGTCTTGCCAAGAGAGTAGGCTAGACGTGCCTAAAAAATTGACACAATCTTCGAACATGTATTATCTTTTCATACCTTGAAACCCGAACCGATGATTTTGGAACCCAGCAATTTCCTCTTATTAAGTTGTATGAGAAATTTCGGGATATAACTCAACTAGGAAGCACTGGTGCGGTACTTAGGGTGAAGCACCGGCACCGGATACGCGTTGGGTGCGGGTGCGGCACCGGTGCGTGGTGTCAGGTGTGTGTCCACCATTTTTTTTATTTTTTGTTTAATTTCTTAAATCCCGGGTGCGGATCGGGTGCGTATTGGCTCAGATCTGTGACCACCGGCCACTCCAGCGACACCGGCGACCACTGGCCACTCCAGCTACACCGGCAAGGACTCTGACGAGAGAGGACACTGGAGAGAAGAAGTAGAAGCAGCAGAAGAAGGAGAAGGAGGACTTACTGGCTACGGAGTGCGGCGTGCGGCCAGATTGAAGAAGACGCTGGTCGATATTCTCTATGTTGGAAGCTGCCGGCTGCTTTCTTTTAATTAATAGTGGGAAGGCTGAATTTTGACTTTTGACTTTTGACTCTTGACAAAATGTTTGTTAATTTATCTTAAATACCCATTGTTAAGTTATTACATAAATCACCCCCAAGTACTTCAAAGAAATAAAAGTGATACCACATAAAAACTTTATTCTTTTCAAATTTATGATTTTAATATTTATAAAACAGCCCATTAAACTTAACAAATTCTCACTGAAAGCTTTAAAATTTATGAAAGAGCCCATTAAACTTAAAACCTCACTTTTGGAATATTAATATCTTTTACAAATCAAACATACATATTATGATTATTGAGATTTAAACTGTTTAAAAATTTAATACTAAGTGTATATAATTAAAAAAATATTTATAAAATTTGCCGTATCTCCGCCGCACCCGTATCCTAAAATTTTCAAAAATGCCGCATCCGCGTATCTGCAGCCGCATCCGTGCTTCATAGTAACTCAAGCTATTAGCTTTACTGGTTTATGATGCCACTCAAGCAAAAGCTGCATGCGTTAAATCCAGGGTAAGACAGAGAAATTAGGGCTGCAAGTGATCCGAGTTCAGGCTTGTCTCGTTTAGGTAACGAGCAAACTCGACCACCGCTTCTGCAGATAACTGGTGAGCTTTATGCATAGATGTGCACGCTCAGCTGATGTGTTCTTTTAGCCCAGGCTCAGCATGTCAAGCATATACATGTATATTAAGATCAAAATGTGATTGTAGATAAATGGGGCAAAAAGGAAATTACATCTGCTCTAAAACTTAAGCAGTTATAGAACAGGCCCAAAGAATGTATATCTGCTCTATATTTTGGTATACTCAATCCAAAATATGTTCCTTTCTATTTGTATAGACGCACACGGGCACATCTCTATACAAGTAGAAACTCTTTCATGCGGAGAGAATGAAAGTACTCAAATATATTTACATCTAATATCATTGATTGACAACCCAATAAATTATTTACTTAGAAGGAATACAATAGTTGTCATGAGCAAACCCATTGCTAAATTTACCCTTGGCTTAAGAAAATTTTACTCCTAACAATCATGGTGTAGGAATCAAGATTTTCTCCAAATTCGAAGAACTCAGTGCAATTGTTTCTGAATATGGGTTTGTAATTGCCACCGCCTTCACTATGAATACAATGGAGAGAAAACAATTAGGGAAAGGACAAATTTGATACTAAAGTGTGCTACAATGCAACTGCTATTTTTAACAATTACGATGTCAAATGGTATTACGGTTTTTTTTTTTGTTCTCATTTTCTTCCTCATGCAAAATTTTATTCTGATGTCTTATAACCTAGCGCAAAGCTTGCTCCTTTGGCATGGTTAAGTTACCAAGTGTATGAAAGTATAAGCTTTGGATTGGGTACAAACATGGCATCGTTGTTTCAACACTCTTTTGCCTGTTGGCTCCTGATTGTATGTGGAGAGTCAAATTAGCAGGAGACGAATCAAGTTGCACCGAGTGCACAAAAAAACCTAGTGGCTAATTATGAATACATGTAAGTGGGAAGAGTAGAACGGAGACCTCGACAACCATGAGCATTGAACATGAGCATGATACCATGTTAGTGATCGATAGCCTTAAAAGTTTAAGCTGTTATAGAATGTGCCCAGCGTACATATGATTGCTTATATGCTATTGCAAAGGACTTACTTCTTCTAAAATTTTGAACAAATCGAGCTCGTGAGCAATGAGAAGGGAATAAGATGAAGCTGGTGGATTTCTTCTTTGTGGGGGCTAGTTATGGGGCTACTTGTTGTCATCCTGCAGCTGATTGCGACAAGTATGGTCTGCATGTGGTTCTATATGTTGAGACTGGATTGCCCGTTGGTTTAGGTACTTTTATTGCTCTAGTATGCGAGGTCTTTTCCTTGATCGTAAGGAAACCTGTGGGACTTATCCAACATTGCTTGTGCAGCAAGCAGGGGTCTTTCAATTTGATTCATATTATGAACAAAATCCTTGCCCATATCTCTCATGACTACACTTTCGCTTTGCATGGCGGCTTTGTTTGCCCTAATTAGATGCAATGCTGTGCACATGGTATGAAATTGTTGCAATAGAACAGAGAGCAACTGCAACATGATGACTTAAGAAAAAGGATGTTTATGCAGTGACTTTGTTCCAGGGTGAACAGGTTTCTCTTGGGGTACCCCAAAGTTGGTAGATACCTGGGCTTGATTTTATGATCAGTCAGAAGCTAGTATGGGTTGTGGTTTTGAAGAAAAACTGTGTAGTAACTTGCAGAAATAATTTGATTGGAGTTGGTGCCATGCTAGATTACAGAATAAGCCACATTTTGCTGTATAAACTCCTAAGACGGAAGTACTCAGAGGCTGAATATTTCATGCCAAATGAGGCCCTATTGGTAATTTGTTTGATGTTTTTTGGCTAAAGATGCACATACTATTTCAAATATTACAGGATGGTGACAGAAGATGTCCCTGTACTAGGCTGGCCTTGCTGAGCCAAGCTTATACAAAGTTAAAGCTTCTGTGTCAAGATCAAATCTATATGCAAGCTCGATTTTGTGTGTCAGCTTGGTTGTATTCTATCTGAACTAACATGAAGCAGCTCTTAGATGATCTGGAACAAAAGTATTTACGAAGAACCAAGGATTAAGATATCTGCAAAGAACTTGGTCCATTGCAGCAAGTGGAACACATGTACTATCTCTAAGAGAAATATAAGAATATGTAAGTAGTTAGGACCAAAGTAGCTGAACAATAAAGAAGAATAGGTCAGCTATGATAATTATAATTACTGCTGTGATATAGCTGTGGGCCTAATGCTTGTCATTAGTAAGAGGCAAATAACAAACGCCATTGACTTGGGTGGCAGACACACTGATATTTGTCCAAGGAAGGTGCGGATGCATGATGCATTATACTCCATAGTTGAGTCCATATAGTATAAGAAATACTCGTTAATATTTAGCAATACATTAAACTTACTTAACAAATTGCAAGAGCGCAATATACATCAGCGAGCCCTCATTTGGGAACTAGATTTTCTGCCAGGCTATCAGATCTTTTTGGTATATACTGTCATGGGTTCAAGTTATTCCTTGTCCGTTTCTCCTCCTGGTGTTATTGTTACTCCATTGGTGTCCGTATCTCCTTCCTCATCTAAGTGGGTGTCTCATCTGATGGAGATGTTGAAAGCTTGATAAACATCATTTGATCCATTCCCTAATTGCTTAACATTTTTTAGTAGCAGTACTCTAGCACGTTATTGAATTTGGGTTTTTGGAGATCGTCTTTGTCGCTACCATCATCTGGTCGCTTACTTTAGTTTGCGATTTTTCACACGATGCATGCGCAAGTTTCAGGCAGTATTGGGCGTTTTGTTATCTTTAGCTTTTGAAATCGGATGTGTAGCAGAAACTGTTTTCTTTTATGATTGAAGTTGCTGAGATACTTCCCTGACTATTAGTTTGAACTTTTGCGTGGGGGGGCTGGGGGTCTAAGTTTTCGTTGGAGAAGGTCGAAGTAACTTGTAACCAAAAGTTGCTTTTTCGTGGACCTTATTCTAGCTCTGTTGTAATTCGTGATCTTTTCCACCTGTTGAGAAGTAGATAATATGTCTATTATTTCGAGTGTGAAATGTCATGTGCTGTTATATATAACCACTAATATGCCATGCGTGAGAAGATGAAGACTGTCAGTTTTTCTGCATTTCTTTTGGTTCTTGTTTGAAGCACCAAATCAAACTATTGTCGAGATACTTGGGTCTCTAACATATTGCTGAAATTCTGCAGGTTCTATGCAGCTGAGGTCGTTATTGGCTTGGAGTACCTTCACTGTCTAGGTACTTCTTCAACTGAGAAGTTAGAACTTGTGGGGTTTTCTCCCTCTAACCTTTTAGTTTCAGTTTTCTTTCATTAGTTTATTAAGTTGCCTAGGTCTTGCTTAGGTTCTAGACACGATTAATGTGAGAATGCAGGGGCTACATTGAGAAAAAAGCCCTACTAAAATCAAGTCGAGCATCATACTTTATTTTCATTGCAGCATCTGGACAAAATTTCATACTATATGAGCCGTGCAGATCAGGATGTTAAGATGAATGAGAATGAAGTGATTTACTAGTCAACTAGAATGGTGGGAACGTTTTAAGACTGACGGTGCTTTAAGATATTGCAAAATTTGAGTTGAAACTCATAGGATGGGGACTGGGAAGGTCTGAAATGGAAAAGTTTGTCACACATGGCCTGTAAAATGCTGTAATGTTGCAGGATTTTATGTGTTTAACCTGGTTGAGGCACAAGTTTGTGGATGATCAGCATCATATATGCATGTAATGTATACTGCTTTAATCGGTAATTTGGCTTGAGACAGTCCGTTGTATGTATTAATTGAGAGCAGTTATAGCAGCGAAGTGCTGCACAACATAGGTTAGTTGCTATGTGAACTAAACCATGGGTGCCCACTGGTTGGCTGGTGTGGCGAAGACCGTTAGCTTATCCATTCCCAGGTCTGTGGCGAAGGTGTTTACGAGGGCTCAGTGTAGGTGGAGGATGGCTCCATAGTGCCTTATGCGGTCTATCATGTAGAAGGGGGACAAATGCACCTTTGGAGGAGTTGAGCTTCCATTGCACTAAATCATGTACCTTGCTCAAGGAGGACTCTCCAAATTCAACAATGGCGTTTGTTATTTTTTATGAGGTCTGTGTTGAGGCTTTGGCGAAACTATGTTGCCTCTGAGCCTTTGCTGGTTGATTACCTTTCCAACAGGACTTTGTTTGGGTAGGTTCACTTCGACCGTCCTCCTGCTCTTTTGCTTTGCTTTATGTACTCCACGGTGTGCACGGGTTCCATCCTCTCTCTGCCCGGTGGCCTTTTTAAATCAATGTCTTATCAAAGGAATATATAGACTTTGTTAAATGGTTAAATTCAATCTGCATCACTAGTTTGAAACAAAAATTCGTTGTTATGATCCTTAGTTGCAAGGACCTTCTATACATTCCACTATGGTAACCACTCCTGCTTCCCCTTTTTTTCCCATTAGCTTGCACTAATATAGGATCTAGGGTTTCTTCTATTTACTATACTCCAGCCAAGAAAGAAAAAAGAAAAGGGAAAAGAAGAGTGCAAATTCATGATCCTTAACATCATATCTCGATCTGATGCTTATGTATTACAGGAATAATCTATCGGGACTTGAAGCCGGAAAATCTGCTACTTCAAAAGGATGGGCACGTTGTGTTAACCGACTTTGATCTATCATTGAAGACATCCTGTAAGCCCCAGGTGTGCCACGTTCTGCCAGTTAAAATGCGTTTAGGATTTTGTATCTGCCTCTTTGTAGTGATTGCTAGTTGTAAACACCAGATTGGCAATTTAAAAAGTGAGCTATTCATTTCAGTTGAAAACAATCTCTCTCCCTCCCTCTCCCTCACCACCTCCCACCCAATCCCGCACCTGTGCGCATTAATGCTGGCTTTCCTTTTTTAGTCATTTGATTAGTTGGATATTGCACTTTCAAGGCTTTGATTAGTTGGGTATTTGCACTTTCAAGGCTAATTCAGCTTAAACTGGAAACACATCCAAAAAGCAATGCCTTATTAAGTGTTTCAGGTCCCTTGACAGAACTCAAGATTATCCATGACACTTTCGGATGCCATTGTACTCTTGCTGGTTTTCGGCCTTCAATTCCGTGACTTAGCAATATCCTTTTTATAATGTCTAGTCTAATCAAATGAACCTGATACCCCGCTAGGCCCTAGCTAAAACATTTCGCTAGTGTGATGTTGCTTTTGAGAGCCACAAAAATACTTTTCAAACGCAAAAGCAGTTATTTGACATGTTTGGCTACAAATAGCTTTTGTGTTTAAGCGTCTCAAAAGCTTTTTTTTTGCGTTTAAACAATAGCACTTAAGTGGGTTCTTTTGCCCAAAAGCAACCTCCAACTGGTCCTAAGATGTGGGTCATCGTCCCCAATTTTTGGTAAATTTTGTTGTTTGCTTTAGTTTTTATGCAATATTGGGTGTCTATAATCACAATTTCCTCAAGATGTACTTGATGCCTTCTAATCATTTAGCATATTGCATTCGAGGTCTTTCCAGCATTTAGTAAGAGGCAGTCCCAAGTGGCTTGTGCCACATAAATTACGTGTACTCTTTCTGTTTTGTATCCATGAATTCCTAGGTGTACAATTAATGACTAATTTACTTAATTAATCTCGTTATTGAACTTGAGTAAACTTTGCAGATTATAAAGCATTCTCTGCCTAAGAGGAGAAAATCTAGGAGTCAGCCTCCACCAACATTTGTAGCAGAACCAGTTACACAATCAAATTCATTTGTTGGAACAGAAGAGTACATTGCTCCGGTATGAGGATTCTTACTTTTTTGAGTTATAGCAGCACTCTGTCTGCTATTACTTTCTAAACTTATACCAGTGGAGATGCAATAGGCTATTTGTTTTCATTCTTTTGTTCTCCTTGTTTCTTCCAGGAGTAAGACAGTATGTGAAGACAAATATAAAATAATAGTCCTTACTACATGCCCCATGGGCCCTGTTAAATATTAGAGTTATACATTATCAAGACAAGTTAAAAAAGCTATGATTTGAAAAAGTTGCAAGAAGGTTATCCTGTAACACATGCCTAGTGTTTGTTTTGTTGTTGATATCCCTTCATGGGTTTTTATTTTGTCATGTAATGTGACACATCATATGTTATTTGGGACAGGTCAGGAGACATGTAAAGTAACTTTGTAGTTTTATTTAGGGTTAGGCTTAGAAAGGACTAAAAGGTGCAGAAAGATATGAAAGGGCTAGATTATGTATTGTGTCTAACACAACCCTCACCAATATCTACTCGTATGCCTTAAACGCGATTATGTGGACATAAGTGCCCATGAGGGTAAAAGGCTCACTAGGACATCTTGATTACTGCTAGTTATTTCCAACATGCATATTGAAGGGCTTGAATTTAGGTGTATAGCTTGCGCGACATCAAAACTGAAAAATAGAACATTACTTGGTAACATGCTAACTTTTCTGCGAATAACGTACACAACATTTAGGAGCTTTTGTTCATTTTAGTGGTAAATTACAGTTGTGGATGGAAATGAATTAATGCTGGTGGTAAATTATATATTTGTGGATGGAAGTGAATTAGTGCTGAACATGTCACCAATGTAGGTGACCATTTGCTTGAAAATTGCATCGTGTCTTTTCCACTTTAGCGACAAAAGTCTTTTTTTCCCTTTCAGCAACAAAAGAATGAGAGTTTACTGGAAAATGAGGTCATTATTGTATTCAATTTTCTAGTAGTGCAAGAGACCCTTTTTAGATGTATTTGTTATGAGATGAGCTACTTTTCATCATTGGTGAGGCAAAGGGTCCTCGGACATGTACCCACCCTTATTTTTTCCTTCTACAATTGGCACACTATTGTTTAGGGTGTATTTACCTATCTTTCACTCTCTGGAAATAGCTGCAACACGAAACGTGCTAACTACAATCTTATAAAAGTTGTGCATCAATTTTCTCTTTGTGATACTTACAAAGGGTTTTCTTTCAGGAAATTATTAAAGGGGCAGGCCACAGCAGTGCTATTGATTGGTGGGCTCTTGGTAAGCACATGAAAATTGCATGTCGTTTTGAATCCCATCTGTGTGGTTCTTTTCCTTAGAATTTAGTATTATGCAATATCAGATGGGAGTGGTATGGGGCTGAATGTAAGGGTGATGAGTTGTGCTGTGGATGCTGCTCCAAGTGATTCACAGGGGAAGAGGAGAAGATTAATTATAGAAAAAAATTTGGGTGCTACCTGGTTGTCGGATGATATCTAAAACACTCCATACAGCAACAGTTAAGTTGCTAAATGTATTTAGTGGCAACTCTGCTAACACTTGTAGCGACAATTCTTAGCAGCAATTTTTTAGCGTCACTAAATAACACCATTAAAAATATTTAAGCACCATTAATTGTTCCTACAACCCGTAGCAGCCAAAACTTTTTCTTAATTATATTTCTCCATATAAGACAGTAAACACCAAATATAGTTTGTTAATTTAAGGAATACTAGCGGTAAGCTCCTGGCTCCTTGCATCTATGTAGCAGCAAAGCGACTGGGTGTCTCTGGGTCGGCTCCTTTAACCTGCTGCAAGAGAATGAGACCAACAAGGAAAATATTATGTGTGCCTCCTTGTGATGTAGAGATTAAGGTGCACAAGCCAAGACTCTTATGCTCATGGAGGGATTTAGCTGGCTCGAGAGAGCACCCTCTGTTAAGTATGGTGCTGCACATTTCCTTGGTGACAATGTTTGTGCTTGTATGTCTTTTATTGAATCCTACTTCAAGTGCCCACTTTAGTCGTTGGGCCTATCATCTGGCTGATGGCTTTTGCAAAATTTTCCTTTCACGTCCAGATCTCGTGCCATGCATGTGTGGGGGTTACCGTAAAAGAATTCAGAATTACCCTGACGGCTCTGCAGTTTCAGGGCCACTACAGAACGCAGAGGAGGACTTGCAACAAAGTAAATGCACATGTGTGTGTGCGTGCGCGCTTGCATGCTGAATAACTGCGAGGTCAAGTGGCTTTGATAAGTGGTTGAACAGTGTTGACGGCATAATATTCTTACATGTACTTTTGTCTCCTGTATTTGTTTCTCTCATGCTCATCAAGACTCCGAAAGTCTTTCTAAAGAAGTAGAGCCAAAAGCCTCTCTGTTATCATGGTAGTAGGTTTTCATACCCTTGTTGACATTGGGAGTGTCTTTCATCTATTAGTGGATTTGTCTACAAAGTTTTACCATATTAAAATTAATTTAGATGAAAGATGTCTGTTTAATTTGCTTCATGGAAAATAAAATGCGAGATTCAGCTAGGTCTTGATTTTTCCTACCTAACAATTCTATGTTTAAATGTCAGGGATTTTGCTGTATGAGATGCTTTATGGCCGTACGCCATTCAGGGGAAAGAATAGGCAGAAGACATTTGCCAACATCTTGTACAAAGACCTCACCTTTCCAAGTAGCATACCGGTAAATGTTGTATTCTGGTTAACTGGAGTAGCTTGTTAGGGGAGTTGAGCCGTTTAGTGGTTGTTTGCTTATTAAATATTTATAATCATTAGAAACCTTTGGGTGCTTTGTTTGTCATAATGGTGAACAGTGAACACAGAAACCACAGGGCGCGAGAAGAGGGGGTAAAGGAGAGGGTCTAAACTCCATCATGTTCATTGTTGAGAGGAGAGAAAATCAAAGAGAATTGAGTGTCCACTGAGGAGAGAATTGGGTGGGGTGGGTGGCACCATGGGGGGGGGGGGGTAAGGGTTGAACCAATCTTCTTGATTTTTATTGTATTAACTGTATTTCAATGTGAGCAACATGCTAACAGATGATAAGATCAGGGCTGAACTCTGGGGATTGGTTGTGTAATAGGACGCGGTCGGGCATTTTCATACTTTTGCAGGGACTGCTCCTCTTTGGGACGGTTGGGCAAGTTTTCTTAAGAAAAAAGGTGATCTCAGCCGTCCGCCTTGTGATGCGGACGGCTGGAGATCAGCTAGCAAAATAGCACTTTTTCTAGCGCTAGACCTTGATCAGTCGAGCCTGTCATAAATAAAAATTCCAAAAGATTGAAACATTATCAGTTATTAGAAGCATTGACTAGTGCGCTGACTTTGAGGGTATTATTTTTGGACAAACTTTTAAGGGTTTAATGGGAGGAGTTAGACAAGATTGTGATCCGTACGCAGTTAGTGTACTTTGGAGACCTTGCAAAGTAAAAAAGTTTTAAAATGTCAAACCAAGTAGTACCATCAGCTAACTTATATACATGAGTAAATATTTTTTCTTGGCTGGCAATGTGAGTATATTTTCTTCTCTTGTAGTTAGCAGTAGTACATAAGTTTATTAGTTAATTAATAGACGGTCGACTGTATATAACTATATGTATATATATCATATTCGTCTAGGTGGTCGGGGTTTTTTGTGTGGGTGTATGGGGTAGGATGGGGCGGAGAGACATTATCTGTTTTTTTTTTTACTGATTGAATCCTGTGCATGAAAATGGATACCATTCTCTGTTAATTTTTTAAACTTCATGCATTTTGTATAACTGAATAGTTAAGCATATTGCAAGTCATATTAATTCAATGCCATGACAGGTAAGCCTTGCAGCCAGGCAGTTGATTCATGCATTATTAAATAGAGACCCTGCCAGCCGTTTAGGATCAAATGGTGGTGCCAGTGAGATCAAAGGACATTCTTTTTTCCGTGAAATAAAATGGCCACTGATCCGCTGCATGGTTAGTAAATCTTACATGTCTTGATTTACCTACATAGCTTTGGATTTTGGTTCACTGCTAGTTGAATGCATATCAGGAACTATACTCAAACCTTCTGAAAATATACTATGGGATTAAGATGCAGTTACATTCATGAATATTTTTTGTTCTGAATGCAGAACCCACCACCATTAGATGTGCCTCTACAGTTAATTGGAAAAGAATCAAATGTCAAAGATGTAACGTGGGAAGATGATGGAGTACTTGTCCAATCTATGGAGTTATTCTAGAGGTCTGAAATTCACTACTGTTGATTTAGCTCTGAATTATGTTTACCTGTTGGTTCTGGGTTATGTTACACGACTAGTCCCTGGCTCCCTGTAAAGTTGACCTGGCTATTAGCAACATACCTTACCACATTATTTACATTCGGGCGCCATGCATTCTATTCACATATGATATTTGGTTGTACAATTTCTCTTGTTAATTTTCTCACGAATACTATTCATTATTGCAGGTCTAACTGTACAGTTGTATAAAAATAGCATGCATTTCTGGTCATGTCCTTTCTCCTGAAGATGGTAACTGGTCTGAAGCAAGGGCTCTCAAGTTGTACAGAAGACAAACAATTATGTGGGTATTAAGCTTAGTATGAGGTAGTTGAGAGAGATGATCGGATTATGATGTAGTTCTTGGTTTTCTTGTAGTTGGATACTATGTGGATTCTTGTCTTCCAACATAAAGACTGACAAAGGATGTACCATCTATCAATAAATGATCTACATGGTGGATACAACAAGGGAAGCAAATCCTGTGCACTATTTCTCTAATCGTACCCTAATTCTAGGTCTCTTATCTGTCAATTACTATGGGAGACGATCAAAGTACGAATTAAATACATCCGACGTGACTCAACAACATCCGCGAAAGTGCCTAAGAATCTGATGGACTACCGGGATCGGAAATCAATGTAGTTCTAGACTCTTATCGGTCCTTATTTGTTGTTAGATCTAAGATAAACAAAATCTACGTTTCATTAGAAGATTTGAACAAAAATTTGGACTTGATATCAACACTGCTATAGTAAATTGAAAGATGGCCGTTGGTCGGTTTCTAAACCCTAAATGAGTCGATAAATTAAGGAGGGGTTGGGGAGATGATACCGATGTGGATGGTGTACGCTTATGGAGATGCAAAGTGCATATGAGAATTGCGCATCACCATCCACAAATTCGAAAAAGAGGTGCTACCGGGTACCACTTGTGTTTTTGATGATTTATTATTGGAAGAGTCCTTCCTTTAAATGTGAACTCGCTTTCTTACATTAACTTTGCTCGTCAATCATCTATATATACTACAAGAAATATCTCCAAAAAAAATGCTATGATGCATACGAGGCTCACTCTTGATCCCACACTTTGGCACTATCGACTAATGATATATTCGGATGCTAAATATCATAAAATGAGAGCGCACAAAAGTTTTTTGAGAAGTGACTCTAAAGGACGCCCTTTGCAATAATTTTAGGTGCGTGGAACGTAAGAAATGTTCACTATAGTGTTACATGTAACACGCTGTCTAAAAAAATGAATTTCGATAAATATGTAAAATAATTTTTTGTAATTAAATTAACTTTGCCCCTCAAAGATGCCCAACAATTAACTAGACGGACGATTTAACTCAGTGACCCACCTCCTCCGATCAAGATTAAGCCCTCAATTTCCTACTTCATTCTCACCATAAACCCTCACTACTACTACAAAACCAGTTACCGGCAAACCCATTGGAATCACCGCCATGCCGCCACCACCAAACCCACCATAATCTATTGCCACCAAACCCGCCAGACCACCCCATTGACCGCAGCATACCAGCATCATCGATTGATGGCCTACTTACAGTACTAAACCAGGACCACACAAAATAGCATGTAGCTCTACCAATTTCAGCTCCTCCCTTGGAATTGGATCTTCTTCTCGAAAACCTCATAAAAACTTATGGGCAAACGACAAAAATGGTCCTTCGTCAACTGTACTAATCTGTTCGCTATTTGTCAAATATATCAGCGCTGTTCATTACTTAATCATCATTCCCTGATCTTTGTAATCCTTTTTGCGGTTCATTATCTACCATTGCATGATCTTTTTAGTCCTTTTAGCGCGATGCATTGATGCACTTCTTACATTTTTATTGATAGTAGTTGATAGCTGGGCTGCATGTGCTACAAGAAAAAGCCAACTGCAGTCCAGTGCCACAACAAGAAGGGGGGTAACAAGAAGAACCGCGAGCTAAAGAAGGAAGTTGATCAAAAGCCAGCTTGCGGGTCGTGCTGAAAGAGGCGAACAGGAAATCCGTGAGCCATCCTGGGATGCGGAGTGGTGAAGACTTTCTCGTTCGGGGTTGCCATTTCCCATCTGAACTTTGTCACCATGTGATGCATGAACACCAGTACTCCTACTCGTGCATACTCATTTCCAGGGCACATTCGACGCCCCCCACCGGGAGGAACGAATGCAGAAAGTGCTGGTCCTCTTCCATCAAACCTTGTCGGATCAAAATTCTCAGGATCGGGGTAGTTCCATGGGTTCTTGTTCGTGGCAGGTGTAATTTAATGTATCTACACGAAGGTACTTTTGTAGGCAGATTAATACGAAGTTTGTGTTCGAGGAAGTTGTAACAAGTGACAACAACAAGGGTTATGACTTACGTTCATCCCTTTTGGAAACGTGAATCTACCATGGGTGAAGCTTTTGGTAATCTCTCTGAATGCTCCAATTCCTGGTGGAATCAGTCTCAGTTTGAAAGGTCCTCCCATGTGATCAACTCTTTCGACTCTTTGGAATTTGCTACCGTCGTTTGCTCTTGAACACCAGACATTTGAAAGCAGTGATGCAGCTACAGATTCAAAACACCATTCTAACACCTAGAGTCAAATCTGACATTCATTTCATTACTGATGCATTTTACGCAAGAATATATTTTTGTACATTTACCATATTTATATTTAGCATATGTGTAGGATCTTTATGTATCTTATCTTTAAATGTAAAAACTAGTATAAATAGTGGATGCAAACCAGAGACTAGGGTATGTGTGACAACATTGTAGCTTTTTGTTTTGGTTTTCTACAAGACAAAAACAAAAACTAGTTGTGGTTTTTCTTTTTGGAAAAATAGGTGGATGTTGGTACACCATTTTGTCAAATACACTTTTTTTTTTCTTTTTAAAAAGCATTATTCTTATTCTTATTCTTCCCCATCTTCTCCAAACACCTCCCACCACCACCCCATCAACACCACGACCACCATCAAACTAACAACACAGTCGCATTCAATTTCCTCCCCTTGGTACCACTCTGACCCAATCCACTGCCTGATTCTTTGGCAGAAGTTGACGGTGATTGATGCAATGCAATGATGATGGGTCGAACGCTAACGCATGGCTGTGATGAGTTCAGGAGTTGATGAGGGGGCTGGTAATGAATGGAAGTCGGCAGTGGTTGATGTGATGCAATGTGGTGGAGAGATATGGTTGTCGCAGTGGTTGCTGACGTTGGTTGATACAATGTGTTTGAATTAAAATTGGCGTGGTATAGTCACAGGGGGCTGGTGGTGGAAGGAAGTGTTGAAGGTAGTGGTTGCAATGCGATGTGGTCCAATTGGTTTATGCGATGCGATGGTGAGGTAGATTCGTGGGTCGTGATGGCAGTGAAGTGGCGAGGTGAGGCAGATTTGTGGGTGGCAACGGTGGGATTGTGGCATCAATATGACAGATTTGTGGCTATGAGAGCAGTAGGGCGGTGAGGTGGCGCAAATTTGTGGTGGCACGGCGGATAGGTGGGGACGATGGTTGTCTACTATTGGTGGTAGTTGGGGCTTAGAGGTAAATGGTGGTAGTGGTGGAGATGATGAAATGAGAAATGAGTTTTGAGAAAATGTGGATAGCAAATTGTTTCTGATGAAGCTTGAAGGCTAGATCTCAAAACAAAAATCAAAAGTAAAAACTCAAAACTCCAAAATGGAGTTATCAAAAACATGCCAAAATTATCTACCAAACGTCAATATTTTCTTCAGTTTACAAAACTAAAAAAAAAGTGAAAATAGAAGCTCTGTCAAACACTAACTAAATAAGTTGTTTACTCACCAATTCTCTCTTCTTTGCTTTTCAAACTCTTTATTCATTTTCTCCTTCATGGTCTTTCTGTTTTCCTTCATGGTATCAAAGCTATTCTCACTCACTTCCATCTCTTTTTGATCCTCACCTTTTGTAGTTACAAACTTCCAAAGACCATTAAGGGCATCTTCTTCAATACCCCAGAAACACTGCCTGCCATCTTTAAATATCGGCCATCTTTTCAAACACAAATGGGCCAAATAGTTTTATATTATAGCATTCTCAATTCACATACCTCGTTCATTGTCCATAATCTAAAACATATCATCTCGGCACCTCCTCTCTCAATACTCTTCCCAGTCAGTCGGATAATCCCGGGTATTTTGCGTGGCTAAGGAGATACAAGTTTCTCACGCTCTGGATCAAAGCTACCATTGCTTTGTTGGTACAAAACCTCCTTCTACCTTGTACTAGTGCATTTGAGGCTTAGAATCTGCTTGAGAAACGCTTCTCGCCTACCTCTAGAGTTCATGTTTGCTTAGCTTCGCGCTATAAATCACATTGTGAAAGGTATGCAACAGATTTTTGATTCCTGCAAAATCTCTTTCTGATTCTCTCGAAGTGGCCCAATCACCACTTCCTGGCCCAGAGATTATCAATGCAAACACTAATGGTCTTGGCAATGAACACAAAGAATTTATCACTTCTCCGCACCTCTGTCCGATCACTTATTTTAATGATTTTTTTATCAGCTACTCCAAGAGAAACATCTCCTTAGAAAGATGTCATCCATCTCCTTGTCCACAGATGCGGAACTTTTTGGAAGTAACTCTTCAAATATGGTACAGATCCCTAACACTCTAACCGGCTCTCAATAACCCACCAATCACCACTGCTTCCCTCAGCAAAACTAACCCAACAATTATATTAGTTCTTCACAGTAGCAAAATTATTACAACAATAAAAATCGATACCAAGACAAGGGTAGATGGGAGGAAAAGGTCGAAGTGGGTTTCTCCAACCTAATAACCAACCGTCCCTTCTGCAACCCCATCATATTGGCTGCAATTTCCTCTTATATCCATTTCAGCCACATTTACATTCTTCCATGACTCAACCCACTGTTCAGTTCCATTTTTACTCTGTTCCAGCATTAGTTCAAGCATCACCCACATGCCAGCTTTTTAATTAGCTAGGTCACACTGCTCGCACATGTTCAAAACGTGGAAACTTTGCCAACGATGTTGAATCTTCAACTGGGTCTGTCTCAACTATTCTTTTAGCACTTCATGCGAATATTCCAAGCATGGAACAACTATCTCCCTCGACTAGCTGCAATCTTAATTGGTGCCTGGCTTGGGTGCTACTCATCACATGACATCCTCACCATATAATCTCACCCATGGTCAATCATACAACGGAAGGGCTTTATAATTGTTGCTAATGGGTCTGCATTTCCTATCTCTCACATGGTCATGCTTCCTTAATGCATATTCTAGTAACTCATCTTCTCTCAACGGTGTGTTTCGCGTTACTACCATAAAAAGATTCTTTTATTTATTCATCAATTCTCTCACGATAATAATTATTTCTTTCTTTTGGTTCTTGTGTTAAGGATAACAAGAAGGGTCAAAACCTTCTTTTTAGCTGTAGCTCGGGTGGCCTCCGTTGCATTCATGAAGATCTATCCACCTTCAAACATCTTTAGCTCTATGGTGAAAGAGCAAATCAGGATGTTTGGCATGGAAGATTTGGTCATCCATCTCATGTTGTCTTTCTAGTTTTTTCATATAAATCTATGTTGCCTGTTACAGGTAGACTTGATTCCAACAAAATTTGTCATGTATGCCCAATGGGAAAAGCATGTAAACTGCCCCTTGTATCTCGCACTTTCAACTTCAAATCTCCTCTCGATCTTTTGCACCTCGACTCGACTTGTGGGGTCCTTCACCTGTTGTATCAACTTCTGGTTACTACTTTAATTTTTAATTGTTAATGATTGCACTCGTTATGTTTGGATTTATCTACTTATGAGAAAGTCTGTCACATTAGCTACATTTGTGTACTTCAGAAATATGGATACAATTTAGTGTACTCATACCATCAATACTATTCATATTGATAGGGATGGTGAGTTCGCTACTCGGCTAATTACCAACTTATTTTCACCAAAATAGGATAAGCCATAAAATTTCATGTCGCATACATTTGAGCAAATGGCGTTGTTGAATGTAAGCAACGTCACATTATTTTTTAAAAAAAATAAAATCTTAGAAGCATTTATCAAAGGGAAAATACTACAATACATAAAAGATGCATACGAGTCTAGTCCCTATGAAGGGGTACAAAAACTAATACGCAAAAAAAGGTACTGAAATGAAGCAATAAAACAAAAGGCTAAAAAGTTATAAAGCTCCTGTCTAGAATATAAAGGTATAGCTGGCAACCACAAGGCGACCCTCCCATAAGCTTCCTGAAAGCGATGGCCATTCCTAGTAGTTGATGGATCTATTTGCCTCAATTGCCTGTTAAGCAAACTCGTTGGCCATTTAAAGGATGTCCAGATTTCCTATAAAAATATTGCTCTCAGCAAAAAAAAAAGGAGCATTTACTGCATAAATCATACATTAGTGGCTTCACCTTATTCCGGAGCCCCTCAACTCCCACCATCTGTGATAAGATGTGCACATCATTTGTTTGAAGTAAAATACGGTGGATTATGTGTTCATAAGCCCATCGACATGCACGCAGTAGAGAAAGATCATGTGCTAGAAAATCAGCAGAGGCATAGCCCAGAATACTGAGTCACCCTATATAATGTCCTTCACTAGTTGGTACGATGCATCCCATCCAGTCATAAGAGTCAGTGAATGCCAATAGGTCTCAACATACAAAGGAGTTAGGCTAGAATTTGAGTCACAGTGACAGAGACTATCTGGATAGTTCTATGAATGGAGTATGATCGGTAGGATAGGCTGGAATTGTCGAAGTTGGGTACAATGCTCATCTAGGATTGGAGGAGTGACATAAGGATTGGAACGATGGTGATTGAAAGTATTACTAATGGAAGTATGTAAGCTTTGAGCTGGGTCTAAATATTTGGTAATGAGAAAAAGAATAATGCTGAAATATGCAGTCCTTGCGATATAGCCATGTACACCAAAGAATACTGATAAACAGGGTTGAGGTGAAGTCTCTGTATTGCGTGGGCGACTTTTGCGTATGAGCCAGGCTATCAACCATTCCTTGGATGGAGTAAGCAATTCTGATGGTAGAATTCCCATTGAGCAGCCATCCCAAACCTTTCGAATCTCCGGACAATTGAAGAATAGGTGGGCTTCCGTTTCAACTTCATTGTGGCAAAATTCACAAATATCATTACGTAGAATATTCCGTATGGTGAGAGATGAGTGCATAGGTAAGCGATCCAAAAGTAGTTGCCATAAAAACAACTGTATTTTAGCGGGGATCTGGAGTATCCAAAAATAAACCCAAACATGACCAGGGATAGCCACTGCAGGGCTGTAGCTTGGGTTGGCCTGACACCTTGTGGGCATTTCTTGAGAGTGAAGAAGCCTGTATGCATATTTCACTACGTATTTGCTATTCTGTGTTTCCCCCCAGAAAAAAGTATATTTAAAACCTTCAGAAGAGATATGGATGCCGGAAATGAGAGTCACAATATGTGGAAGAAATAGATTACTCAGAAGCGATAGATCCCATACTTTGTGACGAATGAGATCGGAGACTTCAATGTGTAATGGAACAAGGGGCGACAAGTCTTTTAATGTTGGAGGTGTTAATTACGGAATCCACTTGTCCGTCCAAATATGTATTTTGTCTCCATCACCTACTTGTCATCTAAGACCTGAAGAAGTAGGTCCTTGCCAACAAGAATACTACGATAGCCCCATGTTACGTTGGAAGACTTTTTTTGTACTGTAAGAAGGAGTCGTTCTGACAGTATTTGGCAAAAAACTTTGCAAGAAAGTCGTCGGGGCACGAAAAAATCTGCCAGCTAGTTTTGGCAAGCAATTCGATATTGAAGAATCGAGTATAGTGAAAACCCAAACCACCTTGGGACTTTACCCCACATAAAGATAGCCACTTAATCAATATATACCCTTGTCAGTCGTATTCTCTTGCCACCAAAAATTACTGAGAATTTGATAAATTTGCCTACACACATTCATAGAATAAAATAACATGCATATGATAAGAGGGCAATGATGTTAGAATCGAGGAAACTAGGATCGCATAGCCCGCTTTGTTCAGTAAGACACCTCTCCATTGTGTGCATCGATTTTGAAGCTTATCAACCAAAAGGCAAAAATATTCCTTCTTATGGGTGACAATATACAGAGACATGCCTAAATACGATCAAAAGTGGGGGAAGCAACAACTCCCAAGGCTTTTGAACAGTAGAATAAAAGTTTCGGAGGACAATTAGGACTGAAAACCAATAAAGATTTGTTGAAACTGATTTGTTTTCCCTAATCCACAAAATAGTTGTTGAGAAGTATCTTCAGTAGTTTGCACTCCAAGATCGCGAGATGAAAGAGTAATACAACATCATCCGCAAAAATAAAATATGTGATACTAGGGCCTCGGGAATGTAGATGGATGCCACAGATGCCACTGTAGGCTTTTGTTTTTATTAAGGATTGGGAGAATTCTTTCGTACAAAGCATAAAGATATAAGGGGATAAGTCGGATACCACAAGTAGGAATGAAGGTATATTGAGGAACTCCATCTAATAGAATAGCATAAGACACAGAGGTAAGGCATTGTATAATCAGATGAATGAAAAATGATGGAAAATCAAATTAAATAATAACAGCCTCAATGAAATTCCCATGGAGGCGGTCATATACCTTACTCATATCCATCTTCAGGGACACAAAGACTCGTTTTCCAGTCTACTAGGTTTTAATGGGAGTGAAAGTATTTTGATTTGGTGCGATGAGAAAAGAGAGAGTCTCTTAAGTCTGTTGTCTAAGATTTTTCCAATGATCTTCTAGAGGGTATTACATAGGCTGATCAGTCGAAAGTACCCCGGTGTTAAAGGTTGACGAGATTTCGATATAAGAGTGATAAAAGTGTGATTTACCTCAGCCAAAATATGACCCCATCGAAGAAAGGAAAGAACTGCTATAATGATCGATAGATGAAGAAAACTCTAGTATTTTTGGTAAAACACAGGAGCAATTCCATCCTCGCCAGGAGATTTTAATGATTCTAACTGTAAAACACCTATTTTCACTTCTTCTACTATGAAAGTTACTTGGTATGCTTTTAGTTGTTCTAAAGTTAAGCTAGACGAGATAAGACCAACAGAATTAAGAGAATAGACACAACTGGAAATAAGGGTGGTGGGTGGGGAAAGTATAGAAGTAAAATAGAGAAGGAAACAATTTAGCATGGATTGGTCGTCTTGGTGCCACTACCTATTAATGTCCTGAAGGCGACTAATGGATTGTCGTGGATGTTTGATAAAAGCAGATAAGTGAAAGAGTTGAGTATTGCGGTCGCCAAGCCGAAGCTAATTTTCTTTTGCGCGTTGTGCCCAAAAAATTTCTTCACATTCAAGAAGCCATTCAAGATGGAGTCGTAGTTCTCTTTCCTTAAGAATTTTGCAACAGGACAGGAATCCATTCTTGCCAATGGGCTATAAGATGTCCTGCCTTAGAAATTTGGAAAGATAAATTTGCAACGTGTCTTATTCCACAAAGTTGGTTTGGTCATCATACGGCCTTCACATGTAGCAATGCGATAAAGAGGAAATCTAATGACCTCCAAATTTCATGTCTCTCTGATAAGAGTAATGCAACCGGATGTTTGAGCCACATAACTTCAAATTTTGGTGCTCCATAAATCTTTCGAGTTTTAGGAGAAATGTCCAAAGGGGTGGAGCATGGTCGGATTGATGAATACCAAGGTTATTCGTTGTAGCCTTAGGGTCTAAATAAGAACCAATCAATATTGGAATAGCCTGTGTCAATCTTTTCAAATGTACAATCATCTCCTTGAAGACTATTTGAACATGTAAAAGTAGCCCGGTCCAACTAATCTCAATCAGTCCTAGGGTCTGAATAAAGAGATTCAAATGTTGAAATCCTGGATAATCCAATTTGTATCGGCTAGTTTTCTCCTCAGGAAAAAGAACCTGATTGGAATCTCCTACTAGAATAAGTGGTTCAAAAATGTCAGATAAAGCTCGGGTTATATTTGCCCACGTTTGTTGTCTCCTGTGGATTTTAGGGTGGAAATAAATGAAGGCAGCGGTAACACTTTCATTTCCCATATGTTTAAATCTAATAAGAATGAAATGATTCGATCTATTAAGAGGAAAGCCCTCCAGATTGGTAATCAACCTACCCATAGCCCGCCTTTACTACTACTCTTGGCTTTCGTACCAGAAAATGAAGTAAAACTTTTTGAATGGAAGCGAGAGTAAATGTAATCTGTAGAGCCATGCATCTCTTAAAAAAAGAGGATTGGAGGCTGATGAGAGCGGATTGGATGATGAGCTGCTTTAACTGTACAAGGCTGAACCATCTCCCGACAGTTCTAGCTGAGAATCTTCATCGTAGGTGAAGGTGTTGTATAAGGACAACGCCCAAAACCCAAAGGTGATTTAAAGGCAGAGTTGTAAAGCCCCGAAAATCCAGAACATTCAACACTCAATTGATCGTTATACTAAGACAATAATATCCTCACAACCAAAATGGACAACCATCATCAGTGTAGCTAAACCGTCATCATACCATACTTTTGGTAGACTGTCATAAATAGAACATCAAATCTAAGTCCGAAAATTTTTAAATAACAATATTCACTCACGCAAGGGTTCTAATGATCAGTACTAACTTAAGTTAATTTTTCTCGCTCGGCTGTAATCAATACTTAGATAACTTAACGTTGGTTATTACTTGCAGAAGGGAAGTCAAAGAAGAGTGAGCTTTTGAGAACCATTAAGGTCGATCAAGGATTAAAAACAGAGCAATTTGAACGATTTTTCATATCAGTCAAATGATAATTTTTAAAAGAATTTTCAAATAAAACCATAACATTTTAATATCGACATAGTGAAGAGTATCAACTCAATCCCTCAAAATTAATAAACATTTAAAATACAATATAATAGAACATAAGATATTGAGCATGAGCAGTACAGATTAGCAAAGTCACTCCAGTAGTGCTCAGATACACTCTATATATGTACTCAGATACATTCTACATATGCATATGCACACTAACTAGTCCATTTAGGTACTAATTTCAACCAAAACTAAATTGACCATCCTTATAACGCCAACAATATACATCATCCTTATAACTCTTCAAATTTACTAAGCCATGTCAATATTTAGAAAAAATAAATACAATTAAAAATGTTTTATGATGATCGAATCAAATAAGACAGATGAGAATTAATAAAGAATTTCAAACAATCTCTTTAAGGTTCAAGTTAAAGTTTCATGGGCAATTCCAAACATTTTTATATCAATGATAAAATTGAAGTTCAATGAAGTTCGTAAAATTGTTTTAATAAAACATTTGAATTCAGAGCGATGAAATTGGGTTCGGATGAAATTCCTTACTTCGATCCGAAGTTATGCTAAGTTAAGCAATTTCAATATGGATCCTTTTGAATCAACACTATGAATCTAACATCTTAACACTATGAATCCAATAGTAGTCGCTTAAATGTTGCTCACTCTAACACTCTCAACTTAGAGAAATTGAAACGGGTCTCGCGTACGGCTATACCTAATCGAAAATTTCGCAGACTCCTTAAGACCTAATGATAACCCAAATTTCATAATAAAATCTACTAAAACACTATTATAGCTCAAAGCATTAAAAAGTCAAAATATGAATTTTTTTAATTAAATAATTTCTTTAGATACCAGAAAAGCCCAAAAATAGCTATTATATTTTCAGATCAAATCAAAGTTCCATAAATTTTACAATAGCTATACAATATATAAGAATAATACAGAAATTAAAATTGAAAATAAAAAGTATCAAAACCATTTTAAAATCATATATTTAGCTAACTCAAATGCGATACAGATTTAGTACCAAACCAACTTTAAAAATTATGAAACTAAAGCTGAAACTTTTTTATATCATAAAAACATTTTTATAATTTCTTTACAATTTAATAAGAATTTTAAAGACCCTAAACAAAATTTTGCAAAAATTAAAATTGCAAAAATTATTAAAATACCAACCAATAACTGAAAAATATGAAATTTTAACAATAATTCTAATATTACCCTAACAACCTTCCTGTTAAGTTTCATCATTTTTTATAAGTACACAATACCCCGCAGTTACATGGTGGTACAACTGTACAAGAACAGTGTACCATTTTTACTGCATAACCCAGTAACTGCTAACCCATCTTCTTCCCACTTCTGTCCAAATTCAGAATTTCCTTCATGTAAACCTCCTCGCGGTAGCCCCCTTTTTTCCCTTCATCACTCACTTTAATACAATCAAAACACTCCATCATCTCCCACAAACACCCAAACTCAAACCATTTATTCTCATAGCAAATCCCACACTCAAACATTTATACACACAATGCACTTCATATTTCGCCTCACGTGAGGCAGTAGCTTCTCTTCTTGTCCAAGACACCCATTTCACCCACTGTTCATTCCTTCCTTCTTGTTATACCTCTTAAACCTACACAAATACACCACATATATACAACAAACACCACACTCGCTGCCTCACGGTGGTGGGTCTTCTTTTTGTCCACACACACGCACTCACTTTCATACCACTGCCTCGTGGCATAACTACTCCAGTCTTCCCCCTTTTAATTTCACACACACACACACACACACATATATATATATAGGTTGTTTGCACCCCACCACCACCCCTCCCCCGCCGCTCACACAAAACCACCGTTTCTTCACAATAGTGTCGAAGTACCTACCCACGGTTCTTTCTCTCTATAAAGACAGCCCCTTAAGGCTGCTTATATTCATGCACACAACCGCACACAACTATGGCAGTCACAATGGCTACCCTCTTCCGGAGTCCGCTCCTTTTATCTCACTAAAATCAGCCAATACATATGCATGTATTATACATATATGCTGCAATAAACAAAAGAAATTGAAATTTTCCAAAGGGGCTTACCGAAAATCATCGCTGCGTTTGCCAGATACCTTGTCGGCTGATTACTCTATATCTTTCTCGAGCAGCCCCTATATATATATATATATATATATATATGGAAACTGATCCATTGCTCACGCTAGCAACTTGGGTTAAGTTGCTGCGCGATCTAGCCGTCCAGGAGCAATTTATGGACGGTCCAGATCTTTTTTTTTTGCCTTTTTTAAGTCCGTCCGCTACGTAATGTAGCGGATGATTTTTTTGACAAATATACCCTTGACAGAAAAATACAGTGCTTGTCCGCTACATAATGTAGCAGACGGCGATTTCTGTACCAAAGTCAATTCTTTCATCTCAAAAGCATTGTCCCTCTCTTCATCTCAAAAAGCATTCTTTAGAAAGCATATGGGAACAAGCTCTGTTACCAAAGTCTTCTTTCATCTCAAAAGCATTGTCCATTTCTTCATCTCAAAAAGCATGCCGGGAACAAGCTCCATTTCTTCATCTCAAAAAGCATAGGGTAATCTAGCTCAGGTAAGAAGCAGGACAAGAGCTTTCTGTGGAAACCGAATTAAAGGTTCCTAACAAGATTAAGATATTTGGCTGAAGGGCTGACCCAAATAAATTTGGGAAATTTATTCTCTTTCCCTTACACAAAATGCAGAGATAAAAAAGCACCGGGCACGTCTTAGACCCTTAGTACCTTCAGCTCTTTTGTGAATCATGATTGAGAGCTCGTTGTGACTGTAAAAGAAGGCGATGATGCATCACCATAAGACGCGGTCGCGCAAGACGTAGCCGTGAGCCGTTAGCCGGGGCCCGCCATCTACCCTCCATTTCCCTAGCTACCTCCCGCCATGACGGCCTCCTTTCCGGATCTGCCATCTTCATAATATGACAGAGAGAATGGGTACAAGGGAGAGGGAGAAGATGGGAGGATGAGAGATGAGGAAGAGAGAAAAAAAATGGGTTGTCCTTCTTTTTCAGATCTGACATACGGGTTCTCTTTTCCAGAAATTAAAAGGAATTCTCTTTTTCTTGTCCGCTACATTATGTAGCGGACAGATATAATTGGGAATTGAAGGGTATATTTGTCAAAAAATATCCGCTACATTATGTAGCAGATAGACTAAAAAAAGACAAAAAAAAGATCTGGACCGTCCACAGATCGCGCATAGACGGCCAGATCGTGCTAGCAACTTAATCCAAGTTGCTAGCGCAAGCAATGGATCAGCTATATATATATATATATATATATATATATATATATATATATATATATATATATATATATATATATATATATATATATATTCTTTCTCTACTGTAACCGAAAGTAAACTTAAAGTAAAACTTTAAAGTCCTCCGTAATTCCCTTCTTTGTTCCCTCACTTTTCAAAGTTATAAAGTTGACAAATTATTTTATATAATTATGATTCTTTGAAATGTTTTAATTATTCAATATTCCCCAAATTTAAATTCAGATTTATAACTAACCCCGCTTCGCTTTTGTCGTTGAAAAATGCCGATAAAATTCGGTCACGCTAATTGTTACTAAATACCTAAATCAGTATCTCTTATAACTATTATCGTTAAATTAAAATTTATGATTTCTAAAGTAAACTTGTTTCTAAGGGTCATAAAATATAACGCTCAGCTCCACTAATCTACAACATTTCATTTAAAAAAATATCACTAAAGATCAAGAAAGTTATAATGCTCATCAATTCGTCGCTAAAGATCCAATAAATAATTAATTGAAACTTTTACCATAAAATGAGCTTCAGGTTTGGGGGTGTTACATTCTTCCTCATAAAATTTCGTCCTCAAAATTGAACGTACTTAAGATTGTTGTCCTCGAAATATTTAGCCAATTCCTACTAGTATTCACACGCCAATGCCTAAAATCAAACAATGTAATAACTATGTTTTCGTTGTGCACTCTGATATCTAGCAACTATTACGGTTCAACTAAGTTATTAAAGTTTTTCCCTAACCCTCTCCTCAAAACTTAGGCTTTCCCTCACATACTTTTAAAGTTTACAAAATTATATATCTATGCTCTGATACCAACTATAACGTCCCAAAAATTCAGAACGTTAGACATTCAATCAATCAGTTACACTGAGACAATAATATTCTCACAACTAAAATGTACAACCATTATCAGAGCAACTAAACCATCAATCAAACATACATTTAGTAGCCTGTCATAAATGGAACATCAAATCTAAGTTAAAAAAAAATAAATAACAATATTCGCCCACACAGAAGTTCTAATGATTAATACTAACTTAACTTAATTTCCTTCGCTCGGCTCTAATCCATACCCAGGTGACATTATGCAGGTAATAACCAGTGTTAGATTACTTAAAAATAGACTAGAGGCAAGAGAGCGAGTGAATTTAAGTTACCATGTTGTCCATTAGAACCCCTGCATGGGTGAATAGCATTATTTAAAAAAAATAGACTCGGATTTGGTATTTCATTTATGACCGTCGATTGAGAGTACAGTTTGATTGACAGTTAGTTTTTCTGATGATGGTTGTCCACTTTGGGTTATGAGGATATTATTTTCTTAGTGTAAATGATCGAGTGATTGGTTAATGCTCTAAAAATACTGGGGTGTTACAAGACTAAAGGTACTATGTCTATTTTTTATTTGATGTTACGATAAAAAGATTCCAGACATGTCTGTTTTCTCGAGAAGTTAGACAATGCATAACTATAAGATAAGTAACACAGTTTAAATTTCTTGCCTGGTCGGGGAAAATGAATCCATCTCCAGCACATGTTCTAAAAAATCGAGAATGAAATTTACCCTTTTCCATTTGGTATTAATGCAAGCTCGATGGAAGGAAAGAGTAGGTTGCCCATGATAGAGGAACATATAGCGACGGGTATAAAAGTATGGGGACCATATGGTTGTGATGCTAAAGAGACTTGTACAGCAAGAAATCTTAATGCTAGAAAACATAGTAGTAAAGTGGAACCTAGCATCGAAGGCGGGGGAGGACAATTTGTTGCATCATCTGTTGGTATTTTCTTTGTACCCCGTCCAGGCTGTAGTACTTTGTCCTCATGTAAATCTTTGTCCCTTTTAGGTGAGGAAGAAGGCGTATTGATTTTCATCTCAGTAGTAGGCAATAAAATACCAGTATGGCGCAAGGTTACATTCGCCCCAGAGCACGGCAACCCAACTGGTCCATTTGAAGAGATAGTTGGGAAAAAGCTTCCTCAATTAATGAAGCATAAAATCATCTCCTGCTAAGTGGCACATCCCTAAAGGACTATTATGGGTGCAAATCCCAGTGCCACCACGATATTGATGTTGTCAGTCACCATCTTGTTAGTAAAGGTGAATAGAGACTCTTGTATCAGTGTAAGATCCTGAGTTTCGGCATAAGTGAAAATGAGGTAAGGGGCATTACATCCAGAGTCAAATGCAGAAGCCATAGATTTTGGAGGTAGATCAGTCGTACGCATTGACAGAGGACAAACTTCAATATCATTACTTGCTAATTCTTTACCCCAGCGATGAGGACTTTCATCGGGATTGGTTGTCAACGTGGGTTGTGAATTGTCATTGGGTGATTGTGTCGAAGTTAATGCCACCATAAAAGGTTCTTGCGATGAAGAGGGAAAAAGAGGGGAAGGGGGGGTTGTGTTTCACAAGGGTAACGAAGAAAAGGGTCTGGTAACAGGAAAGAATCATTCTGCCAGGAAGTAATTAGTCTTCATTGTCGTGAGTAATGGAGGCAGATGGAAGGGGCTGATATGGTCGGGGAATAAAAAGGTGGGTCTTCGTGTTGGTCTGCGGCGAGGGGTTGGGGCAAGAGAGGTGCCAGATGGGCTTGGATATGAGGAGGTAGGTCTCCTAATGATGTTTAGAAGGTGGTCCATTATGAACTTGTCGGAATTGGTCCAACGAGCCCGTAACTTTGACAAAAGGGAATTGGTTACTTCCAGCGAGTTAAACATGTTGCCAAACATCAGAGAAGGAGAACGTGAAAATGAATGTCTCGATGAGTCTATCGATGAGAGTTCTATTGCAGAGGCATCCATTTTTATCGGTTAGGCCAATTCAGCATCTGGGATATCATCTCGCTATGATTCTACAGACATATAATCAAAGTCTTCTGACAAAATCGGAGATACTATAGGTGAAAAAGCCATATAAAATTTGATATTATTTAGGATCATGAGGAATGTCCACCGTGCAGATTCGCAAAGACTGGTTAAAGTCTGTATTGGGAAGGGCTATCAATAAATCACCATACATGGGCTGCCCTAATTCAAACATTAGAGGGTTTAGTGTGAAATTGTGGAGCTATCTGATGATCAAATGTCGTGCGTATGGAAGCCTCTATCTTCCAACACCGTGTAGCAGAGTGATCACAGCAGCCACATCGAGTAAGATTAAAAACAATCCAGTCGATAGGGGTTCCTTCAGTGGTAGTCGAATTAGTATGCAAAAATAATCTTTGAATTTCACTCGAGTCTCCGATCAATCAACCCTCACTGTTTGGCCCAAGACATTACCAATCTGCTTTGCAGGAGTGAGGGAATTACATTCACTCGGAATATTGTACACACGAACTCAGATGTCCATCGTGGAGAAGTATATTGTCTAATGGATGAGATGATTTGTCCAAGGCTTCAATAAAAGAGTAAGGCCCTTCAATAGTCCATGGACCATTATGCATGACTAAATGTGCTTCATGAGCAAACTCAAAAGAAAGGAGAAACACTGTTGGTAGCCTATCAATTCGAAGAAATATGTGTAAACGCCAATAGCACCAAGTCAGTCGTTGCAAGCGCAATTCTAAAAAAAATCTATATCATAAATATAACCGAGAAGGACCTTGTCTTTTTTATGTCGAGCAGCATAAACAAGTTACCATTTGCCATGAGAACTTCACCTCTGCGAGTGGATGTGGTTGGGTAAATTTGGGAGTAAAACGGAGTGGGCAGGTTGGGGTGGTGGGGAAGGTAGACTGGGAGGCTGATCTAGTGGTAGATGAGAATCCATTGATGGGTAAGAAAAGCTTGAGTACTAGTTGCCGATGTGGTTGACTGTGAGCACTAACTCTGTCCAAGTGTATTGAATGAGATTATGAGAAGTAAGGAAGAAAGATGAAGTTGGTAACTTGAGAGGAATGTTGGAATTCAAGATAGCACTTGAGTACTCTGATATGCTAATCTAATGCTAAGTGGTAAACAGAAACCCAAGAGTTAATGATGTGACTGAAATGAAAAGTTTGCGCAGTTTCCTTTTTGGGAAGCAAAGTCATGACTCATAAAACTTCCCTAGTCAACCCTCACATCGTCACATTGTCTAAAATGAGTCTTTGCTTACTTAGGATCTGTTTGGTAACACTGTCAGTCTTCAGTTTTTTTTTAAAAAAAAAAAGAGAAGAGTTCTAGTTTTTTTTTTTTTACCAATTTTAAAAAAACTGATGGCTGTTTGACAGAGGTTATTTTTTCAAAAAATAAAAAAGAGCAAGCGTTTAACAGGATAACTCTTTGGGTTTACTTTTTTTAATATACATTTTTACATAATTAAACATTATTAAAGGTAATTAAGCAACTATATTACAATGTCTTACAAATAATTAAACATAATTTTCTAACATTACAATGAATAACAACCAACATTATTAAACATAATTAAACCAACATTAGCTCATTTTGATCCTAAACAAGTGTAGATTGATCACTGGCGCCAAGAACATCCCAGATCGGGCCACCGTTGTCCGCTGTTAGCGGACATCACAACCGGCGATACAAACCCACGGCAAACCCATGAGAAACAGGACGACCCAATCCTGCTAGTGAACCACCCAAACCCGCCATCGGTCATCCACGCCGCCTTACCTCAAACTGAAAGTGACGACAGCCAAGCCGTCGGGCCTCTCTTCGCCGTCACAGCAACATAGCCGCAGCGCCTCTCTTCACCGTGACGACAGCCCAGCCCCCGCAACGAAGAGATGTTCCCCCAGATGCGATGTTCGTGGCTGTGCCGGAGAAAGAAGGGATGGAGGCTGTGACCAGCGATGAAGGCGGTGGCTGTGGACCCGTGAGAGATGAGATGCGATCCAGAAAATTCGAGCAGAGTGGTGGATGTGGACTCCCCAAATGCGATTCGGCCAAAGAGATGAGAACCCTAATGTTTTCTTTGATTTTTTCCATCTTATTTTCTGTTGCTAGGAAGACTCGGAATCCAGACCTCATAAGTCAAGCCATCTGGGCCGCGTGAAAATTGGTTTCAAAAAGAGCTAATAGCTCTTTTGGAAGACAGGCACTCTTTTTAAAGACTTGGACTTTTTTAAAAATTAAAGAAGCACCAAACACCCCAATTTTTTGGGTTTCTTGAGAAATTTTAAAATTTGGCCAAAAAGAGGGGAAGAAATCCATGTCAAACGGCCCCTTAGTCAATCTTATTTACCTTGTGATTTCTAGTTGAAAGCTTTCTCTTTTGCAATTCCTCTAATTACTAGGTCATCACTGGCTCAAACTGACCACTGTTTCACCATATGAGAAACTTCTTCAGTGTTCACCAGATAATCGATCTCTAAAAGTCCTTGTGTGTGCATGTTTTCCTCTACCTGAGTCGCCAGCTCCCCACTTACCAGCATCACCACCCTCCTCCGGCCTTTGAGTCGCCACCAGGCAATAGGTTCAAGTTCGTCTGGAAAACCGAAACCGTTGAGGTGTGGACCGAAGTGTGTGCATGTCTAATTGTGTAATTTTTGCCTAATCGACTATCTCGCTTTTGGGCAGTTAGGAGAGCTAGGACATATTCGGGTTTTTGAAAAATATGAGTGGCATTTTCATCATCGTACTTGGACTACCCCTCTTTTGGGCAAGGGCTTATCTCAACCGTCTGCATTGTGCCCTAGATCGATTAGATCAATAGCAATTTTTCAGTGCTATATCTAAACCCACCCATATATGTCTGATTTAGAGCATACATGGTATAATGGTAAGGCACTATTGGTTAGAGAAAGAAGGCTAGGGAAAGGACAATTTTAATCCAAAAAACAAGCAAGGCAAGACAAAAATTTTCACTTGATACACGTAGAGTTCCAATGTTGGTTCCAAAGGGAAATTTACACATACAAATTCTTCAATACGACCTTGTACAGCAATATGAAGTATCACATTCTAGTAGCTAGTTGATGTTGCTTGTAAGAAGTAGCTTCAAGACAATGAACATTATAGAGGATCTTTTATACTTAAATGAAAGAAATTCGGATAAAAATCTATTGGAAACTTCACAATTATACCACACGGCTAACTTCATTGGCTCAAATTACTGATATAAATAGCTAACGTATCTCAGCAGCATGATGAAAATTGAGAGACCTCAAGTAAGCTTTCCTGAGGGATCACTATTTTCGTGTTGAGCAAGAGATGAGAATGATGGAATAGATCTCAAAATCAACTTCCTACCACTTCTCCAAGCAGTAGACGAGGCAAACTTGCGATGAGGAGGCGACACCCTTTTCCTGTTTGGAGAGATAGCTTTCATCCCACAAGTAGCTGAGCAACTGCTCTTCAGAATCTCAGGAGTTTCATCTTTTGGTATCCTTTCAAGACGCTTTTCAATCTTGGGCAGATAGCCGAAGAAATCCGATTGTTTTAGTTTCTGGCTGGTGCATAACTGAGGGGATGATCCATCAGGAAGAGAATTTTGTGGAAGCTTACTGCTTAAGGTAAATGGCAGTCGAACCAGAGGTCTGAAAGTGAAACACTCCTGAGATATTATCTACATGCAACTTAACTAGTGTTAAATGTCAAACACAAACAACCAGTTAGATGGACGACCTGCCAATATCAAGCAAAGGCTTCACTGGAAGAACAAGATCTGGATTCTTCTGTTCACCCTTGTGGACTACATTCTGTAAACTAAAATCGAAGGCATTTGACCGGTAGGCTTCTTTATCCTCTCCTTCAAGTTCAGCTTCTTCAGTTCCTACAATTAGAAGAAAGCAAAACTTAAGGGCTATTTCATAAAACTAACATTTAAGTGCTGAAAAAGTTAAGCACTGAATTCGTAAAACTAAAAACTTTAATCGACTGAATTTTTATTGAAAAATAAGTTAACCTATTTGGTAAATCAAAAACAGATATCTAAAAATTGTTTATTTGCAAATTTAGCTATTTTACCAAAATTATGCATTTTTTTATTTACTTTATAATTTTTTTGGGAGGGCTAAAATTGTGTTGTTGGTGGTGGTGACAATGATGATGGAGCAGTAATGGTGGTGGCAACGGCAAAAAAGTATCAATGGTACGTGAAGACGTGGTGTTGGTAATTGTAATGATAGCGATAAGCGGCGACATGACCGAAGTTGTAGTGTGGTGAATCTTTAAATGATTTTGACAAAAATTGTCGTGGAGACAGCTACGACGGTATGGTGGAGGTAGCGGTGTCCTTGTAGCGGTGTTGGAGGCAACAGTGATAGTGGCTAGGTCGTGGTAATTGTGGTGACAGTAACAAAACGAAATAATGATTGTGGTTGTATTGTGATAGAGGCGGTGTTGTCAGCAAATTAATTGAGGCGACATCGTAGTAATAATTATTTTTTTATGTAAAAATATGTTAAATAGCTTTTAACCATCCCACTTAGAATTAAATGATCAGCATTAAGTAAGTCCACCTTGACTTAAAATTTTAATCTATATTTTGTAGAAATTAATTTTTTAAGTGATACAAGGTTTAGCGTTATCAAATGTACTTAATTGAAAATTATTGAAAACTTTAAGTTTTAAGTGCTTAATTGCGTTATCAAACACACCCTTAAATTTGCTACACACACGGCTACGAGGTAAAGAGAAACTACTGGGACACAGTGAGCAAAGATTAACATGCAAACAGCGGAGGGGAATGAACCTAGTAGAGTCTATAACAGATGGGTACTAGTAGCAATCTCCTAGCAATATGAAAGTTGTATATCATCTTGCTAGAAAGAGAGAAAAGGAGAGGGGTGTGTTGAAATATTACTAGGCCTGTTCCAAAGAAGTTTCGTACTTGATATTTAGGGGGTTGCTATTGCGGAACCCGAGGCACAATGCCCGTGAGGAGAGATAAGGTGCTGGAGTGGCAACTCCCTTCCAAAGAATAGCAAAGACAGAGACAATAGTAATTATAACATGAAAATTTCCAAAAACTTAGAAGCATCCATTAAACACTAACCATATTTCTGACCAAAAGCATTTTTACATCCTTCACATCTGCAACTGATAGAGCATCCAACACCACCCTTCATAGACAAACGAGTATATCCATATTAGACAAAGAAAACCATAGGAAGGACATAAAATGAGCGGAGGACACAACCTGATAACATTCGCAATATTTTTTTAGACAGCTCGATTTTTTGCAGTTGCATCCTCTTTTATGCCGTGCAGAAGCTGGAGTATTGGGTTCGTCCTGAAAAATGATAGCCGGGGAGAACAAATATCAGCAGTTTAGGGAAAAAAAGAAGTAACTGCTGCTAACTCCTGAATACAAACCAAAGTTCTAACCCCAAATTCTCGAACAGAATCAGAGCTCCTAATCACTTTAGGAGCAAATGCAAGTGGATTACGAGATTCAATCTGTTTGCGTGTTTCTAGAACAGTTTCCTCATGCATAGGCTTATTATGGCAATCCTGGCATGAACAAGGCTCAACACAGTAGAGACCAGCAGCAAAACACTCGCAGTAACTGTGTTGCAAAATGAACCAGTAAAATGTAAATACAAGCAGAATAGTGGAGCAGATGAAATCAAGTGCCAGTAAGACAATTGAGATGACTTTTCAAGCATAAATGGGCAGAGAAAAACTAACAAGTACAACTAAGAAAGCAAATTCACTAATCTTGATGCTAGAGTATATGCATTTTTCACTATTATCCTTACGAGTCTCACTGTCATTGAACTAGCATGCAGACCTAGAAGCCTCAAAAGAACAAGATACCTTTTTAAGTATGCCCATCTAGCGGAGAAGAATGTGAAACAAAGTTATCAACCAAGTAGTTCAGACAAAACCTTGTCAAGTTCGAGCATGTAAATAAGAATGAAAATCAAAGCTATAGCAAATAAAAGTCAGGTTAAAAGCTTATCTATTCTCATCATCCAATTCACTACAGGTCATCTACTCAAACAAAGTCAAACTAGACGCATTTTTTCAGACCATACTACTGTGGTTATTTCTGTTTGATGCTTTTATGCCCTTACATATCTGTTATCGCGAGAAAACAAGTACCACTGCTTTTATAATCCTCTTCAAGACATCATATCAGAAATGAAAAATCAATCTCATTGCACAAACTCAAACACCAATTGCAGTAGCTATTAATGAAAAATCAATCTCATTACACCTATTCGCTGAAAAAACAGAAATTAGTATATAGTTTACATCATAAATGAAGCAACATTTCGATTAAAAAAAGAAAAAGCCATGGAGTTGAAATTTGCGAACAAAATTAAGGAAGTCAATCAGATGGCCAGTGCTGGACAGGGCAGTAACCCTCAATCCTGCCCCAGTTCTGAAATTGGAATGGACAGCTATTTAATTCCACTCCTTCCCCCACCACGGCCCGCCCAACCACCGGAATAATAACAAACAAATAATAGATCTCCTAAATCATCCATTCCTCCGCAAATCATTCCCTCAAATGCAAGGTGGACAGGTTCTCAAATCAATTGGGCATATTGTCATGCCTAGACAGGCGTCTCTTGCCACCAGTGAACCTTGCACTTAGTCTGGAATTGACATCAGACAGTCATATAATAGAAGCTTGAGGTCAAAATTTCTAAGAACTTGCTTCATCTCTGAATTTGAGAACTGTATTTTACAGACCATACACATTAGCTAAAACATTATAGATGAGCAACATATCCAGGCTGCAGCATCCAAGCTCGTGGACTATCGCTAACGCTAAGTGGTAGACCAGCGTTGCAGCATTTAACTGCTGATCCTAGCAAACACACGACTTAGTCTTCTCCTACTACCCCACCTGGATAATAAGAAAGAAAGAAACAGTGAAAAAGAATTTAGAAATGAAAGAAACTTACAGCTTCAGGCATTTTGACTTTTTACAGTTACAGCGTTTGCAGCTCTCACTTTCTCCTCCATGTAGTAACTTGGGCCTGCTCATGAAGAATTTGTACAACCAATTACAACTCAACCATATTGTTTCCAAGGGATAAAAGTATATTGTTGGAACCCATGCCTTTTTTTCTTAGGGCTTTGGTTGAGCCCTTCACTAACTCCGGATAGAGATAGACCATCATCCATATCCTGAACCTCATTGTCATGGGAACACGGAACTTCCTCTGCAGTGGGTCCAATTCATGTATATATCAAGGTGATTCTGATAAGATACAAACAAATTAAAAGACGAATTGCGGCTAGGCCTACCTATTAGTTGCCCTGGAGAAGGTGGAGCCTCATGCATGGTGAGGCTAACATTCTTTGAACTGGATGCAAGAGCATTCAAGTGCAAACCAATACCAGAAAGCATGGATGATGAATAACCAGCTGGCCTAAGAGAAACCTTTTGGTTTTCATTAGAGGAAAGTTTACTCTCACAATGCGATAAAGCAGAAAAGCTACTATCACAGTCATATCCTGGTCTTGTTTTATGCATCCCGGACAGCTCAAATACCAGCCTTCGTATGCTACGCTGTTGGTGAAGGGAAGGCTACAAAGTGACATGAATGACGTCTTAGTGAGAGCTCCAAAATTTTGTTACTAGTCATCTATCTCTGGATGTATAACCAAGAACAAATTTATTCATGAGATAAAGGGACAAAGATATACTACAGTAAAAAGTCACATCAGCATATGCGTGATTGCATGGACAGGCCATAGCAACTAACATGTTGTGGATAGATCAGGTGGAAACTAGAAAGAACTAATACACGGATGTGCAAGTGTAACGACCCAAAACAACTGCCTTACCGCAAAACACTGCCTCACCTGAAGGGCTAAGCAAATAGGTCCTCCTGGTTCCTTGGAGTGTCTTTTAGGCAAGTTCGAATTCTCATACATATGTGTGTGACTGGATGCTAACAAACCTTGTTATACATAGCCCACGAACTTCCTTTTTACCCGACGTGGGATATGCAGGTTCTCCCTTCATATGCCCCATCCATCCTCTATTCCCAAGCCTCCTCTTGCTTATCAGAACATTCGGTGACCTAACCAAATGATCTGGCAAGGTCGTTCCTGAACAACCAATCCACCACGCCATGTAGGTATATTTGAGTTGGAAAACAAGGCCCCAAACTCAAGCTCCCACACATAGGATGTGGACGACGTGTTACAAAAAAAGTATCCATGTAAGCAAATGACACAAACTGCTCCCCATCACAGGGTAATGCCTTCCTAGTAAGGGCTAGCCAGGTACGTAACTAATGAGTTCATTGGCAGGGCCTGTTAAGGCTATTCTCAAACTCTATAACATATCCAATGTGGTACAGGGTGTTACACTGGCTCCAGCACGAGTACCTAGACTTTCTGATACTTGTAAACAAATGTCTAGTATTTTGTAGGTACATCTCATTTCAGAATACTTGAACTTGGAATACAAGCAACACTATTTGCATAAAAGAGGCACTCATCTAACATGTCTTGGACGTTAAGGTGCAGAAATTCTAGTATAACGTTAGAATACTATTGGAATAAAGCCATATTAAGTGTTAGGATACAATAATCTAAAACGTTTCCATGTCCATATTCATGCAAAGATGATTTTTAATTTCTTCTATACGTATTTCAATTTACCTGATAGGTTATAAAAATTTGCACCTTATGTTCACAAACTTTGAGCTTTCAATAGATTCTTTAGTTTAGTTTGCCAGAATATGTTTAACAAACATGAGAGACCCTTTGATGTCTACAAAGATACGTATTCTTACACGCAAACATGCATACATCTATAGTACATATAAAAGCACATATGGGTTTAAATGGCTAAACATTTTTTCCTCAAAATGCCCTTTCTAAATTGAAGTCTTCACAAAAAATTAGGGGTGATTATGGTAGATTTTGATTTATATAACTTTTCTCCCATAAAATACCCTTTTTGGATTAGAATGTCTTTAAAAATAAGGGTGTTTTCGACGACTCAGAACAATCCTTGATTGACTGCATGTGATATTCCCCATCAGAAGTGGGATAGTATGAGATTGCCTATATGACCTTGCCTATGATCTTAGAAATACCTACTTGGCTACCCCTTTTGAGGGAGGCATTGTCCTCTTAGGGGGCCATCGACTGGGTCACTAGAGATGGTATCAGAGCTGACTCTTGAAAGCTCAGCCGGGCTATCCAGTCGGGTTACCGATGGTTGGTGGAAACGAAAGCAAGCCTAAATGTATCCGACATCAAAAGGATGACTGGGGCCACGAAAGGGTGAACCGGGTACATCCCTCATCTGCTAAAAAGGAAGATTCTGGGCTATGTGTGATTGAACTTAACGAGGACAGTAAGGCATAACAAGGGGAGACTGTGATGTCCCACATCGGAAGCGGGAAAGTATGAGATTGTCTTTATAGACCTTGCCTATGATCTTAAAAGTACATATTTGGCTAGCCCTTTTGAGGGAGACATTGCCATGTTGTGTGGCCGTGGACCAGGTCATTACACTGCATATTTCCTTCTTTAAAGCAAATGTACATTCTGCAGACTATGACAGAGCGTGCATTACTTGTTTGAAAAAATGAGTACGTGTATAATCTTAATAAGAAGTTAATCTCAAAGCTTTCAGGCAACTCAAAGATATTCAAAAGCTATGATGAAGCAGTTAACAGTAACAGCCCAATCATGTTGTTGAAGATTAGATCCATCAAATGGTTTGCGTAACATAACAAGAGCGGTCTGCAAAAAACTTAAAGACACTCCCATGAAAAGATTGCTATGGGCCAATTTGCAGGGAACGAGTCTTAATACCACGAATTTCTCTTTCTCCGACTGAGAATGAAGGCTACGTGTTTCAGTTTAAAGAGAAGCGGTGCCCAGTACACCTATGTTTCGCAATGACCATTAACAACATATCAGAAAGAAGATCTCTTTACTAAAAAGTAAGATCGTTTTACTAAAAGTAGCACCAAATCAAGCAAGTGCACAAGCACACAAGATAAACTGTTCTTATTTATCATTTAGATTCTCATACTTCATACTTCGTACTTCCACGTAAAATAGACAAGTAGCTGGAGTCATGCTAATTAACTTAGAGATGATTCACACACAACATAACGAGATGACTAACAATGAAAATGAATATGATTTTAAAATTGGCTTACAGATTGACAATTTTTCATGTTCTCGAGAATCACCGTTCCATGTGCAAAGCACATGAACTCTACTGCTACAACTAGAAACACCTTGTCCTTAGAACTAGACAATGTACTAGAGGCGTTAGACTAGATAATTTACTTTTGAACATCTAGTGTTTCTCAAATGGTAATATATTCAAGTTTCAATATAAAGGTATTAATCCCCATATTACAATACGTAAAAGCAAAACTGGGATTTTGATACACAATAAATATCTCAATTTGACAACTGCATATATTATACATGCCAAAAATCAATGGTTTTGGTGCATATTGCGTACACCTTATGGGTGCGAATAGAACAATGCAAAATGAACTATCAAGGGTCGAATGAAATCCGTGGTAGTGTTACCTGGTTCATCAATTTGCAGGTGTGCTGTACATGGGGGTGGGCTTAGTCGGTTCGCTATTCAGGATTGGGGTTGGCTAATGATTGATTTTTCAGTTTCCTTTGGCAGGATATGTACATATTTGTATGAAAGTACATACAGATATATGTATACCTCACTTTGCTTCCCAAGAAAGGTGAGGGAAAGAAGAGAGAATCAACATCTATTAATTGATGGCTAACTGACTTCTTTGTTCTCCCTCCATTCCAAAACAAACTTGTGGAATGCATTTTTTTCTCCGTCCCATAATAGTTGTCGTGAACATGTTTCACCCTTAAAGTTCACATTAATCCCCTTTTTTTTCCAAAACTAACTTGGTACTTTTAGCAGAAGTGACTTTTGGTCTTTCCATCTAAGGGCAAAAGATGGTACCCAAGCATTGACTTTAACTTTCAAAGAGCATTAACTACTTCTTCATAAGAAGTTGGTATCCCAAAAAGAGTATTACTTCCGGAACGAGGGAGTACTAAGCTAACTAAGACACTAGTTACCAAAATTTGGTGCACATTTTCAGTTCGGTGGATATAGAGAACCATACTCCAGAGTACCATGTTTCGGGTCGTGGATACTAGCACGCGGTACGCTAGAGACTGGAGGGGAATTAGGTAACCCCCATCTGAGTTAACTACAAGTATACCACACAAATGAAATACATAAAGAAACCCATCACTGGAATTGTGCATTAAGTGTCAATTAGATGATTTCTCCAACATGCATGTCACTTCAAAGCAAAAGTGTTTTAAAAACATTACCTTGCAGGTAGTATCAACGTGATTACTCGCCTTATTATCCACTTCGGCATTTGTATTACTGGCTGTTGGCTTGTCCAGAAAAGTGCTATAAACATTCTCTTGTACTTCGACCCCTTCCTTTAAGTTTGCAACTTCACCTGATAGAAGTACGTGCAGTTTCTTGTCACTGTTCTCGAATAATGCAGCGGGATCAACAGATTGTGTTTTTGAATAATCGCAATTGGTTTTTTCTGGGAGCTGTACAGAAGTCACAATTCTGCAGATCTTTCCAGAATCGAGATTTTGACAATCCTGCTTCTCAGGGGACTCTTCATTCAATGAAGAATCTAAGGCTAACAAATCAGCAGCATCTGAAATCATTTTCCACCAATCACTTCCTGCTGCTTCATTATTTTGCTCAAGCTGGGAAGTCTTTTGCAGGTTAATTACACTTTCAGACGTACAGTATCTGTCTTTTGAGCCATCCCTGCTGAAATGAACAACTGAGGCAGGTGTGCTTACTATTTCGTGCAAAGCATCTGGTTTAAGAACATCCTGGAGTAGTCTGCTATGGTCAGGGCTACCAAAATTATATTTCAAGGTTTTTGATAAATATATTGCTAATTCTGGATGTTCATTGTGCGTCTGTAGGCTATTCTGTCTCGCTGAATTTCCAGTAAGTTGGACAAGATCTGAAACCATGTTACTTGTGGCATCATTCTCACAGTCAGAAAGCTCAGGTTTTGACAGTTCTGTTAAGTGGTTCCTGACAAAAGGAAAAAATGTAAAAAGATGAAACATAGATAACAAACAGCAGTGGTACAACTTCACATTGACACGTGTAGCAAAATGGGAGTGCTTAAATTTTACCTTCTAGAAAATCTAGTTTCCCTGTGCAAACTGATGTGTGATGAATTAAAAAGAGAAGGCGGGGATGCAAGCGCAAGGGAATTGAGAGTCTGAAATGTGTTTATGGACTTAACTGGCTGAATAGGCGACAGACTGTTGATGTAACTAAATACGGGAGAATCCTGCATGTGAAGAGATGACTGCTCAATGAACATATCTTTATCAATCTAACAAGTATGCAAGACCTCTATCTCAAGAAAAGAACCGAGACACACATGAGAAGTGGAATAAAATTCATCGTGCTCTCATAATAAAGGAAAATGTCCCTTTCACAGTTAATCCAATTGAGGAGTGGGATCAGTTAACTGGAAAACTAGCATCTTGGTATGTCAACAGAAAACCAGACTAAAGACTCTGCTAAGGGAAAGGCCACCATGTAAAGGTGCCTGCATAAAGTTTAGTTCTTTTTGGTTGACTAATATGCCTAGTTATTGAAGCAAGTACTTGCACAAAGAAGTAAAATTCACCCCCCCAAAATAAGTCCGATTCACCTCTCCGAAGTTCAACAACCCGTTAGCTCGGGACACAAATCGAACACAGAGCAGATCAGTTATAATGCAGACCACTTGAACAAAAACAACACACATACACTACCCCTAATCCACCTGCAATTCTGAGTTGGACAGTAGTAGTCGGTTAATTATCGAGACTATTTGCAGAGAAATACAAGTCACCCCAACCAATTTAATAGTACTACATAAATAACAGAGGCAAAATCCGAATTCAAGAGAAGAGTTTCTTCTATTCAAATATGCAAAGAGGTACGCTACAGAATCCACCCACGCCCTCCGTGCCGCCTCAAACTGAAACAGGGAACCATATGGAGCAGTTACCATGCGAAACGCTCAGATTTAGAACGTCTCAAATCCAAAAAAAGATTAGACAATTTGCAACAAGAACAGTCCACAGCAACCAAATTTAATAGCCCCACAATAAACGATACGATAATTGCCAAAAAGCAAGGGTTTATTTCTAAAAAGACCTCGAATTTAGATGTGGGTGTGCCGATCAGCTGGTTCTTCTCCGGCGTGTCCATCTTCCGACAGAGCTTAAACAAGAGCTACTCCTCTGCATCTCTTGCTTAAAAGTGAGCCTTTCACTACATTACGAAAATCTCACCACCACATATCTCTGTCTGTTGTTGGTCTCCCTCTCTCTCATACTTTATCTCTCCGAGAGTTCATTTTGGAGGGGGCGGGGAGGGCGGGAAAACTTTTGAGAAACAAGATATTCCTCGGTTGTGTGGGCAAACCTAGGCGGAGGGACCACCATAGCCAACCAAAGCCCATTTGTCCGAAGAGTTGAAAAATGGTGCGCGAGGAGCCAAAAAGCATCTTCACCCCTTGTACTACTTCACCTCGGATGTTCTTCGCCCCCTCCGATGTTCGGTGAAGCGTTCATTTTGTTGATTTAAGCGCGTTAAATGCACGCACTGCACAAAGGAAACGAATAGGTCAACAATAGGGGTGAGCACCAAACCGTTCAATCCGATCCGAACCTCTCAAACTGAACCAATCTAATCCAAACCGTCCATAGATTTTAACTGTTTGGTTTCACATTTTTCAACCGACTTTATTTCGGTTTGATTCATGGTTCACATTTTTTAAACCGATTCTAAACCTAACCGACCCCGACCTATGATATGTTAATTATTTTTAATAATATTTCGTTGATAATTACACATACAGGATACCAAGCAAATCTAAATAAATAAATCTTGAAAGTTAAAAGAAACGAAAATATTGACAACACTTGTAAGACAATTTTCTTTTTGACCAATATCTTATTTATATTTACTCATTGTTTCTCATTCATCAACGAGAACTTGTACATCGAATGAAACAAGTTATATGCAATTTAGAAAAATATAATTTAAATTAGTAGTGTGAAAAGGAACAACGTCTTTAAGTGTGCGTAAATCGATCCAAACCAACTAAGCAGAATCGTTTAAGCTGACCAAACCAAACCGTCCAAACCGATGATGTTTCGTTTGGTTCTGTTTACAAATTTTCAAACTGAGGTATAATAATTCGGTTTGCGGTTTGACCCCCGAATCAAACCGTGCTCACCCCTAGTCATTAGGGATCGTAGTATTTAAGCAAAGAACAGTTTTAAGGACACCATTCAAAGATGGTTATAACTTTTGGGATCATGCGCTTTCTCTAGGACTTTTTTGGCCTATTATGCACGCTTAAGGGCGTGGGTGGTTGTTGATTAAAAAGTCAAAGAGCTAAAATTTTTGGTATGTTAGAGCATTTTCAACTATTGACGGATGAGGTCAATGATGATTGAAATTTCATTGCCCAACTCGTACAAGGAGGATGATCTTCATATATGACAAAATTATCACACACCAAAACAAAAAAAAAAACATGGCAACAAACAAGATACCATGCATACGAACATATCTACCAACAAAATTTGGGGGAGAGAGAAATACGAGCGAGAATAGGGACAAAGAAAGAGGAGACTCAAATAAGTAGGGCGTGAGAATAGTTATTTGGAGCACTATTTGGAGCAAAAATAACGTTGACCTTGGTGTACCTAAGTACCTTACATGTGTACGCAAGGATATTGCTGCTCAATTTTGTTATCTATTGTGTAACAACCCAGTCGACACCTCCACTACATGAACGTTGCCTTTCTCAAAAACACTAGCAAAAATGTGCTTATGAATTCATTGACAATGTCTTATAAGGCCATGTCCGTTCTGCTCCACTTTCGATGTGGGACAGAATCTAACTTGACCTTATAATACAAATAGCCCAGCTGATATGGAATCTCCATCTCCCTTATTATGCCCCAAGTGTGGGATATCGCCAAATTGTTCGTTTTTTAAATTTTGTGGTTTTTATTTTCTTTACTTACTTAACATTTTCAAATTTTGCTTTCAAAGGGTTACTCCAATTTCAAAGCAGATATGACTTTTATCAAAGTAATACGTGCTTTAAATGATTGTACTACCTATTTTCTTAACTGCATATTGTTTGAGTATTAAGGCTAGTCTCTAAAAAATACCAAATCTTAGCACTATTTACCAACTATTTTGTTGTAATTCACTTACTTAATTTGGTTTATATATACGAGGAAATGGTATTCAAACGAGATAGAAAATTATTTACCGTGATAAATAATCAATTTAATTTTGTAATTCTTGTTCGGCATAGCACCCTTTTCTTAACTTTCAAAAACATATGAAAGAAAAAGTAAGCATGTGGTAATCTAACGAGTTATTACCCTTAATAATTCATTTTTAACACTTAATTACTTCTTTACCCCATTCTGAATTTTATTTATCTATTTACCCCACTTTTAAAAATCGTGATTCCAAACACGGATTTCAAGCAAAGAAAACGTGATTTCAAACCACGTTTTCAAGTAAATCTCACTATGAAATCTCTGTTAAAAATCACGATTTTTTTTAATTTTGTTTAAATTAGACAAATAAAACTAAATATATTAAAAACGTAATTTGAAATCACGTTTTCTTCATTTGAAATTTCTGTTTGGAATTACGATTTCTAAAAATAGAGTAGATAGGTAAATAAAGTTTAAAGTGGAGTGAAGATGTAATTAAGTGTTAAAAATAGATTATTAGGAGAAAAAAAACTCGTAATCTAACATAGCCCGTACATTATGTAGTATTTCTTCAAACGTCAAGACCACTTTTAATGCTTTTCTTACTTTGAAGGTATTCACACCGGGGACCCCCGGGGGGGGGGGGGGAGTATAGCATTAAGCTACCGTATAGATTCTCTGGCCACTTTCCCTTCTCTTTCCGCAGACTATGATCATAAGATCTTAACATCTGACGAAGTTGGACAAAATCCCACACCAGACGGACGGTTCTTCTGCAATTGCAGGTAGCATTTCCTCTTATAACTTGTGAATATATGGGCACAATGAAATTTTCACTTGAATGCATTTTCAGCTACTGTGTTTTATTTCTTTCTTCTTGTGAGTTAATCTTTATCTCCACCCTTGATAAATTTTGAGCTTCACTTTGGTAAATGGTTCTCCATTTAATTAGATCAGGTGTACTTTCCAGCTATTATGTAAGAGGATGGAAGATGAATCAAAGAATTAGTTTGACGTTTGAAGATAAACCACTGTAAATTTTAAAGAATGTTTCCGAGAAGAGTACTTGTTAAGTTACCATTGGCTAAGACTTAGATTACGGCCCAAGAGATATTATCACGCTTAACACTTCCTCTAAGGCACAACTTTACATTGATGCCCTTTTGCGTTATCATGCTTAGGCAATAAACTGATGCCATTTTACGAATATCCACGCTCTATTTATTGCTAAGGAAGTATATAAGTGTCAAAACATTTATCATTTAGTTACTATGGGGCGCAGATATTGAAGTGGAGCACTTATCTGCTTATTCAGTTGTTGACACTTTATTTTGTTGCTGATAGAGTGCGTCAAGCACAGTATTTTTTGTCTAGCTACGTACTTTACAGTTCTGTTTGTATTCTCACATTTACACTGCACGTACAGCACTTGTATATATAGACATTTTGGGACACTTGAATTACAGGTAGTGATGGATAATAAACATGATATGGATAACATCCTATGCTATTTAGATGAGATGTTTCTCACGATGGATTCTTTCCTGATTTTGCTGTCACGTGATCCAATATCCCCCCGCAAGCTCAACATGCAAAGTACGTAGAGCTTGGACTGCAAGAGCTGAAATCTAGACGGTGAGAGAGGTTTGATGAAGATGTCGGCGGGTTGATCAATACTTGAGATCAAGCGAGTTGAAACAGAAAATCTTTGTATGTTCTTGTGTGTGTAAAGGCTGTATTTGTAGGTATTACAGTTGACCTAGCAGTAAATAAAATGAGTAATTTAAAGATTGATAAGATACGTGATTTATGTGACAGTGAATAAATTAAGGAGATTCCTTAATTGATGAAGTTGACTCTAATATCCCCCCTCAAACTCAAGGGGGTCGCCCAGAGATCAGGTTAAGTCTGGAGGTTGAGTCTGGAAATGAAGTGTTAGAAGTGCTTTGCGGTGAAGGACCTCGTGAAGGCATCTGTAAGTTGATCGGAGGAAGATACGGGAATGAGCTCAAGGATACCACGAGTGAGACGGGAATGTCCCCTCAACAAAAGCATCATTGCGGGTGATATGGATAGCGCTCTGACTGTTATAATGAATAGGATTAGCAGAGTCACAAGGGCACCCATCTCTCCGAGTAGCCATCGCAACCAAACTAATTCAGAAATAGTGTCAGCAAGAGCATGATATTTAGACTCAGTGCCAGAGCGAGAGACAATGGATTACTTCTTGTTGCGCTAGGAGATGAGAGAATCACCACAAAAAAAAAATAGAAACCTGTAGTGGAGCGACGATAAAAAGATCGCATCCCTAGTCTGTATCTGAGGAGGCGGTGAGCTGTAGAGAGGATGTGAATGGATAGTGCAAGCCATGATATAGAGTACCTTGCAATATCGCAAAATCCGAAGAACGTCAGCCAAGTGAATGATGGAGGGAGCGGTCATGAACTTGCTTACCCGATGAACCGTATAAGCAATGTCTGGTCGAGTAACAATGAGATAAATCAGGTTACAAACCAGTTGCCGAGAATAGTTGGGATCCGAAAGAGGTTCAGCGGTCAATTTACTATGCTCCCAATTTTCCTCCACAGGGGACATAACAATATCACTGAAAGAAATACCAGACTCGGAGACCAAATCAAAAACATACTTGATCTGAGAAAGAGAGTATCCAATGTGATGAGAAGTGACCTCAAGATCAATAAAATATCAAAGAGCATCAAGATCTTTCATCTCAGACTGTTGATTGTGACAGATTTTGAGAGTGTGAATGCCTATAGATCATCGTCCGTAATGATCATGTCATAACAATACTAAAATCAAGCCTGAGTCAGACTGTCAACAAAATAGAGCAGAATCATAGACATTGGAAGTGAATCCAAGTTGTGTGAGGACAAAACTGAACTTAGAGAACCAGGCCCTAAGAGCTTGCTTAAGACCATAAAGAGTTTTCTAGAGATGATACACCTAATCTGAACGATAAGGATACCCAGGCGAGGTTTCATGTAGACTACCTCAGTGAGCTCCTCGTTAAGGAAAACATTTTTTACATCCATCTGAAACAAAGACCAATGGCGAGCAGAGGCAACTGCCATGAGAGCTCGAACTGATGTAAGACGAACGATAGGAGCAAAGGTCTCCTCATAATCAATGCTATATTCCTGTGTATATACTTTTGCTACAAGCCAAACTTTGTAACTTCAATGCTGCCATCTGCATGTGTCTTGATCTTGTACACCAACTTGCAACCTTCAACATATTTACCAGAGGCATATCAACTAAATCCCAAGTATGAGTCTTGGTGAGTGCATCAAATTCGTCATTCATAGTCTTTAGGGTCCTGAGAAGCTTCTATATAGGTAGCAGGTTCATGAAGAGTAGATAGAGCAACAGAGCAACCATAATCTCTTAAATGAACATTAGATTGAACTAACTTACCAGAAGTTGTACGAACCTGAGGGGGCAAGAGGAGATGGTGGAGCAGAGTCAGACGCTGACGTGGAGGGAGAGTCTGGACCAAAAGCAAATGGATCAATAGTATCAGCCGGCGCTGGTGTAGGCAAAGATGTTGTAGTATCAGGGAGCAGGTCTATAGAGCATGTTGGAATCTCAAGTGAGGATGTGTCACTGGGAGTATCAAGAGAAGACACGTGTATTAAGAACATATCTTCCCAGAAGATAACACGACGAGAAATGCGTATCCGCTGAGATATAGGATCATAGTAGCGATACACTTTCTGTTCTATGCCATAACCTCGAAAGTAACACATGCGAGCCCTAGGTTCTAATTTTTTCGCTCACGGGGATGAAGTTGAACAAAACAAACACAACTGAAGACTTTGAGTAGACTATAATTGGGGCTGACACCGTGAAAACATTCATAGGGAGGCATATTGCCTAAGACAGAAAAGGTGTGCGATTGATAGTATAGATTGCGGTAAGTATAGCTTAACCCTGAAGAACGAGGAAGAGAATCAGAGCGCAACAATGTATTTGTTGTCTCCACAATATATCTGTGTTTACGTTCAATTCTACCATTTTGTTCAAATGTGCCAGGATAAGAAGTTTGGGCAATTGTAACTTCCTAAACAAGTAAAGATAAAAAGGGGTAGAGGTATATTCGGCGGCATTATTTGAACAAAAAAATTTTATGGTTCGGGAGAACTGAGTGGGAACCATTTTTTTTAAAAAAGAAAATGTTTGTATATTCGTATGTGTGAAAAAGAGTACATAGGAGTCCTGTATTTATAGGCATTAAAGTTGACCTGGCAATAAATACAATGAGTAATTTAAGGATTGATAAGATACATGATTGATATGCCAATGAGTAAATTAAAGAGATTCCTTATTTTATGAAGTTGACTCTCATAAAGCAAGCATCTAGAGCCTTGTTTGCCACACGTTCGGGATAAAATGATAATCGATTTCAGCGTGCTTGGTTTGAGCATCGATTACCGGATTAAGAGTTAAGTAGATAGAACCAATGTTGTCATACCAGAGCACAGTGGGTGAGACAAGGAATGGCCCAACTCAAACAGAAGGGGCTCGAGCCAATCAAGTTCAGCGGTAACCGTGGCAATGGCCTTATATGCGGCCTCAGTACTGGACCTAGCAACAGTAGGTTGTTTTCGGGAACTCCACGCGAACAGACTAGGGCCAAGGAACACGTAGAAATCACTAGTGGAACGACAGTTGTCCTAGTAACCAGCCCAATCAGCATCCGGAAACTTGGAGAGAAACATTTCAGAGGCTTTTCTCAGCAGGAGGTCGTAGTGGTTATCTTTTAGATAGCGCAAGATATATTTGACGCCAGACCAGTTACTAGATGTGGGGCCGTGCATAAACTGAGCCACCTTGTTCATAGCAAAGGAAACATAGGGACGTGTGAAGGAGAGGCATTGAAGAGCACCAGCAATGCTGCAATATTCAAACAGAGATGAATGAGGTTCAACAGAGTTGCGCAAGAGTAGAGTAGGGTGGATATCGGTATATGAAACAGTTTTGCCTCGGCAAGATGCGTACAGATGAGCAGGTTTATAATGTACTTGCGCTGAAGGAAGAGCAGACCCGATGGAGTTTGAACAACTTCAATGCCCAAGGAAAAATTTAGCGGCCCAAATCTTTCACTGAAAATGCATAATTCAAATTAGAGACAAGGTTGTTGATGGCGCCAGTGGAACTACTTGTGATGATGATATCATCAACACAGATTAAAATGCATAGAAAAATAGAACCATGCCTGAAAGTAAAAAGGGAGAAGTCAGATTGACAAACTTGAAAACCCAATTCAAGTAACCGCTGAGATAGATGAAAATAACCCGCTCGAGGGGCCTGCTTGAGACCATAGAGGGCCTTGCGCAAATCACAGACATACGACGGATATTGTGGGTGTTGAAAATCTGGTGATTAGACCATGTAGACATCCTCTGCAAGAGAATCATTTAGAAACGCCTTGTTGACGTCGATTTGGCATAGATGCCAACCAAACGAAATAGCAAGTGAGAGTACTACACGGACAGTGGTAGGTTTGACGACGGGAGTGAACATCCCACGGCAGTCAATACCTTCTTGTTGCTTGTAGCCCTTGGCAATAAGACGGGCTTTATACCAATCAACAGAGCCATCAGCTTCCCATTTGAGGCGAAAAAGCCATTTGCAACCAATCACAGTTACGTCCATGTTTGATTTCGCATGAGCACAGTGTAGTCTTCTTGTATAACCTGACGAACGCCAAAGGGGCTGCTTAGAGGCTTGAGAATAACACATGGGTTCAAGTTCAGACACAAAGGCAAGAAGTGGGTATTTGGAGGTAGTGTGGCCTTTTGGTTTGCGGGTACCGTCGCGAGAACGTGTGATCATGTGGTGTGTGGAGTTGGTGGTAACAGAGGGGTCATAAGAGGGGTGTGCTAGTTTTTCGATAAGAGAGAAATCATATGGCTCTGGTGGTGGTTTGGATGAAGAGAGAGAAGTAAAGCCGTGAGGTATGGTGGGAGGAGATTTTAGATTGGAGGGAATTATCGATATGTTTGGAGATTGAGAGAATTTGAAAGTGTCGGTTAGAGGGGAACAAAGGAAGGGAACGGTGATAATGGGTGGAGGTGTGGGAGATAAGGGTGAAGGCATGGGATTTTGAAAGCGGGTATAGGGCTGTGGCACGTAAAAGGAGGGATAAATGAGGTGTGAGCAGGTGAAATTTGAATTGGCAACATGGTGTTTGACTTGGGGAGAATAATTTCTGTGAGGAGATTTTAGGAGGATGAGGGAACTCCGGGGTAGAATTAGTTAAGATTGATTTAGGTGAAGAGAAAAGACGGGAGAAAGGGGTGGGATTTGGTTGAGACAAGATATTATTTGGAGAATGTGATTGGATTGGAGGGATTTTGGAGATTAGATGGAGAGATAAGGGGATCAAATAAGGTGGAAGTAGGAGAAGGAGAAGGAAGGTCATTAGCTGATGCAGAAGGAAAAGGAGTCAGGTGAGGTAATTCAGAGACAAGTGATGAGGGACCCACATGAGAGGTAAGGAGAGAGGAGTTCGGGTTATGTTTTTCGGGTTTATTACTGTGGTGAAATATAAAAACATTTCCGTCAGAAGTAACATCAGGTGTGATGCAAATGTGACTCGAGACAATATTCATGCATTTGTACCCTTTGTGGAATGGCTATAACCAAGACAAGGACATGCTTTGGATCGAAAGTCCCGTTAGTGGCGGTTGTAAGGTTGAACAAATGGGTAGCACAAACAACCAAACACCTATAAGCTATCAAAGTCAGGTATGGCCTTGAATAATTTTTCAATAGGACCCATCTGACCAATTAGAGGTGACGGTAAACGATTAATGAGAAACACCTCTATGAGAAAGGCATCGTCCCAAAAATTTTGGGGAAGGTGTGCATGAGCAAGAAGTGACAGACCTTTAACAATTTTCGATGCTTGCGTTTAGCCACCCCATTTTGTTCAAGAGTATGTGGACGAGGGCAACGGTGGAAAATACCATTTTCCTGACAAAAGCCTTGTATAGGGCGGCACTCACCCCCTCCCCCCTCTCCAAAAACAAATTGAGCTGGTATATCTCGGTTTTTGATTTATTTTACAATTGAGGGTGGGTTTAAACATGTGGACTAGAGTCCATTCTACTTAATTTATCAGTTCATTCCCATTCTCTTATCCTTTCAGTGCATAAAATGTTTTAGCAGGACATGAGGGTGGGTTTAAACATGTGTACTAGAGTCCATTCTACTTAATTTGGACGTATCGTATTCTAATGTGGAACGTTAATTAGCTATGTTGAAATATATTGTTATTAAGAAAATATGGACTGTGAGCCTGTGATATATGAGAGTATTCAGGAATGCTCATTACTAGGCTGTTAACAGTTTAACACTGGTAAATCCATGCTGTATGGACATTTGATTACTATACGTGAGCATTTGATTCAAACATTCAATGCATGTTGGACATTCACATTATGTCTATGGGGTTCCAACTTGTGTGTGTTCATGCGTGTGCATTTTTGTTTTTGTCTTTTCTTACACAATTGAGACCATAAAAGTTTGACCCCTTTACTGTACTCTATGCAGGAAACAACTAACCATCAGGTCTGTCTAGATCATTTCCAGCTATATCAGCTATGAGCATGTTTGGCATCTCCTTCAAGGCTGTCACACTTCAGAAAAAGTTCATCTTGCTCACTAGAAAGGTTTCCAGATGGTAGGCGTGATTTCACACCTAAAGCTCTCAGGTGGAACCTGTAGACGGCCAATGCTTTTGGAACTTTTGAAGGCACTTCTCAATGCTTGAGGTGTTCTTCAATACTGACAAGATTCCACATATATGACCACCAATTTGTTTCCAATTAGAGGTTCCAGCATTAATTGATTTGAGTGCTTTGTTCAATGGCTGATGTGAGGGCTGGAGAGACCTCCTGTTTCACGTCTCTGTGTACTTATGACGTGTTCTTGAGTTTTAGAGGTGCAGACACTCGCAAGACCTTTACCGACCACCTATATACAGCTTTGGTTGGTGTTGGTTTCCGCACATTTAGAGATGACAATGAGATAGAGAGAGGAGAAAATATTAATTCGGAATTGGAAAAAGCAATCCTACAGTCGAGAAGCTCAATCATTATCATTTCTAGAAACTACGCTTCTTCCAGATGGTGCCTTGATGAACTTGTCTTGATCCTCGAACAGAGGAGAGCTAAAGGACATGCAATTCTACCAATTTTTTATCACGTGGATCCATCCAAAGTGAGGATGCAAATGGGGACTTTTGGGAAAGCACTTTCTAGACATGAAAAGCGATTTGAGGAAGAAGCTGATGATAGAAAGAAAGTATTGATGGACAGGGTAAAAGTGTGGAGATCAGCACTTAAAGAAGTTGCAGATATGGGAGGAATGGTGTTAAGAAATCACGCCGATGGGTAACTTCGCCCATAATTTTTTTCTTACATATTGTCTTCCCATCTTTTTCAAACTCAAAATCTTTTTGGTAAATAGTAAGAAACATAGATTACTGGTTTTCCCTTTAGCTTCGGTTTTTTTTTTTGGCTTGGAATGCAGCAAGAAATATTTTCTGGTGACTTCTGGAAAAAGCAAGAAAATTGGGACATATTATAGTAACGTGAATGTGCAAAACATGAAGTTATGTTGCATTTAAATATCCCAAGTCCCAACTCAGTCCTTGTCTTATGGTTTCTCTTGCTACTCTGAGGGTATCTCTTTGTGACACAACTGATCTTGAAAGATTTAAGCTTATAACTGTTTCTTGGGCTTAAAAGCTAGCCAAGGGCTCTAGGCCCCCGCTACTGCAAGATCTGGCGATCGTTAGATGTATGCAGACATTTCCTTGCTACATCAATTAGGCTATTTCTGCAACCAGTTGAAATGAAAGGTACTTCACACAACAAAGGAAATGAAAAGTGATAAAGGAAATTGAAATTGGGAAAGGCTTATAGAGCTCACCAACCACTCCTATCGGAAACCTGAGCTCCATCAGATCTTGATGAGCATCAATGCAGAATCTGATAAGATTTGGCATTAATGAGAGTATGCACCTAGTATTTTTTGATAATTCTTCTTTCCTTTTTCTTCTTTTCCCTGTAGGGGGAAACGAGTGAAAAGAAAACCATGAAAAGCAGACATATTAATAGTTGGTATTGGTGTTTTGACCTGGTCTAAACATGGTGTAAACAACACTATTTTGGTACTGGATTGCTAACTGAATTCTACATTGCACGTGCTTCTTTCTTGTGTGAATTATGTTTCTAAAGAACCTTCGTTAACCAGTCTAATCTTTCTTTTCCATTGCTTTTGGTTGAACCGTCACATCAGTAATATGCCGAAGCCTTTATATTTTTGTATGTTGCTTGTAGGAGATCTTTTATTTCTTCTGATCTATTTTTCTCTGATTACTTATAGATCTGAGCTAAAGTTCATTCAGAAGATTGTTAACGTGATTGAGGACAAAGTGAATCGCACAATCTTAAGTATTGCCCCATACCTTATTGGAATCGATTCTCGAGCCAAGAACATTAACTTATGGCTGCAAAATCAGTCAAATGATTTTAACATTCTGGCTATATGTGGGATGGGTGGAATAGGGAAGACAACCGTTGCCAAATATGTGTTTAGCTTAAACTTTGAAAGATTTGAATGTAGCAGTTTTCTTTCAAGTGTTAGAGAAACGTCCAGGCAACCTGATGGTTTAATTCGTTTACAAAGGAACCTTTTGTCAGATATTCTGAAGGGCAAAAAGAAGCATATACGGAGTCTTGATGAAGGGGCCATGATGATTAAAGATGCTGTATACTGTAAAAAGGTACTTATCATTCTTGATGATGTAGATCAAATGGACCAATTAGATGCAATACTTGGAATGCGGGATTGGTTTAATGCTGGAAGCAAAATCATCATAACAACGAGGCAAAAGGAGTTGCTAAAGGCTCATGAAGTTTGTAAGGTGCATGAAGTTGACAAGTTGAGTAGTAGAGAGTCCCTTGAGCTCTTCAGCTGGCATGCCTTTGGACAAGACCATCCCCTTAAACATTACACGGATATCTCGGAAATGGTTGTTCACCACTGTGGCGGGCTACCTCTAGCACTTCAGGTTTTGGGTTCTTCGCTATCAGGGAAAACTTTGGAGGTATGGGAAAGTGCATTGGAGAAATTGAAAGCAATTCCTGAAAGTCAAATCCTTCAAAAGCTTAAAATAAGTTACAACTCCTTACAAGATGACCACGACAAGAACTTATTCCTCGATATTGCTTGTTTCTTTGTCGGCAAGGACATAGATTACATCATCACGATACTAGATGGATGCGGCTTCTTTGCAAAGATTGGGGTTGACAACTTAATTGGTAGGTGTCTCATATCAGTTGATCAGTATAACAAACTTATGATGCATCAGTCTGTTCAAGACATGGGAAGAGAAATTATACGCCAAGAATCAAAGAAGGAACCCGGAAAGCGTAGCAGAGTGTGGCAAATTAAGGATGCCTCCAATGTTCTAGGAGAAAAGACTGTAAGAATATGCTCCTTACGTATATTTGTACGCTTTTGTGTTGGTGTGCTGACAGTTTTTGTCTTTTTTCATTAGGGTACTGAAACCGTTGAAGGTCTCAGTCTCAACTTCCATGCATCTTACGGAAATAACGGAAATAAGCTATTTGAGTCATGCTCTAACACATTCAAGTCAAAAAGACACCGGTCGGAAGACTTGCTTGACAGAGCAGCACTGCTTATTGAAGGACTTTCATTGAAGCGACGTTGTCTAGGCTTCTTATCTTGGCTTCCCATTGACTCTGCCATAATACAACCGTTTCCAAGGGCAGATGAAATTGACTTAGAAGCTACTGCATTTTCAAGGATGCAAAGGTTAAGATTACTCCAACTCAGTAATGTACGGCTTAGTGGAGGTTATGAAGAATTTCCTAAGAAGTTAAGATGGTTGTGTTGGCGGGGTTTTCCTTTAAGAACAATACCGTTTGATTTTCCTATGGAGAACCTGGTTGTTCTTGACATGCGCAATAGCAGCTTGGTACAAGTTTGGAAGGGAACCAAGGTATGCTCATTCTTTTCTGATATATTTCTCTCTCCTTTTTACTTTTAGTAAAGAAGGTATGCACTCTCTCTCTCTCTCTCTCTCTCTCTCTCTCTCTCTCTCGGGGGAATAATAAGTTCTTGTTAGAAGGTGATTCCTCTCTTTTTTGTACAGGTTCTTAGATCGTTGAAAATCATCAATCTTAGTCACTCCCATGGCTTAACCATTACACCTAACTTCTTGGAATTCCCTAATCTCGAACGACTGATTCTCAAAGACTGCATAAACTTGTTGGAAGTTCATGAATCCATTGAGATATTAGGGAGACTTGTTTTATTGAATCTCAAGGGATGCAAAAACTTGAGGAAGCTTCCACGAAGATTCAGTCAGCTAAAGTCCCTTGAGACTCTCATTCTTTCTGGTTGTTCAATGCTTGATGAGTTGCCTATGGAGCTTGGAGAGATGGAATCATTAACAGTGCTCTGTGCAGATGGGACTACTATTAGTGGCTTACCCCCTACCACATGGCATTTAAGGAATGTCCTGAACTCATCAACTAAGCTAATGCATTCTCTCTTCTGGTCTTGGGTATCACCAACAAAGTGTCCAAAATCCACCAGCTTTTCATTGGCAATGTTACCGAGCTGTTTAACTAAATTAGATCTTGAAAACTGCCAGCTGACAGATGATATAATGCCAATGAATCTCAGTAAGATGTCATCCTTGCAGTATTTAAATATAGGGGGAAGCCCAATTTCAATTCTACCAGAGAGCATCAAAGACCTTACTGTTCTCAAAACCCTAATATTAAGGTCGTGCACAAGACTTCTGTCAGTTCCAGAGCTTCCATTGAGTTTAGAATGGTTTGAAGCATCCGAATGCACATCATTGGTAAGAATGAAAAATATACCAAACTTTGAGACATCAACGGAGTACCATTTGCAGGGCTGCAACAATCTAGTCGAGGTTCAAAACTTGTTCAAGTTAGAACCTCTGGTAAACTTTGATGCGAAAATGATTGATGACTTGGGCATCATTGACCTTGAATCCGTGCAAGATGTTGAGGTGGAATTAGTCAATCAGCTGACAGAAACAAGAAAGCGAGGTCCCATCCAGGTGCTCTTTCTCTCTCTACACACGCGCATGCACAGTTTATATTGGATAAGTCGGTGCACAAGTTCACAGAGGTAATCTTTTCTATGCTGCAGGGACTATACGAATTTGGTATATTCAGCACTTTTTTTCCTGGTTCCGAGGTTCCAGACTGTTTCAGCATTAGGAGTACAGGTCAAGGTGCTGTTAGTTTTGTTGTTCCATCACTCGTTAATGCCAAGATTAGAGGTTTGTGTTTCAGCATTGTATATGCACACGATGCAGATTATGACTGGCAAAGCCCAAACTTTTGGTTTCAAAGTATGGAAAGTTTTCTGTGTGTTAGAAATATGAGCAAAGACATTGAGTGGAAATATAGCCCAACTTTCATCGGCAGGTCAAAACCTGATCAATTTATGGTATGGTTAAGCCATTGGTATTTCAGGAATAAGTTTGAAGCTGGTGATGAGGTGGAAGTTGAATTTTACAGTGAGTCTGACTTCAACACAGAGGAGGTTGGCGTCCGCCTATTTTATGAGAAGCTAAATGACAATGACATCCAATCAGCGAGTAGCGAAATTATCCAACACAGTACATATGCTTCTTCTCAAGAGCAATTTGATGCAGAAGATGCACATAAGAGGGAGAAAAGGGATTACTGGATCAGCAGCCAATGGTTGGCAAGGTATTTACCATCAGCTTTACCATCCTTGTATATGGTCTAAAGTTATGAATTTGGTTCTTATTCCCTGTGCTCTGGTGATTTGTGGGATTTATGCAGATAAAGAAAAGAAGCAAATAGAGTGGCCTAGCAGCAGCAGCTGTAGGATCATGTGGCTGCACGGGCAGTGATGATTCTCTCGTTTCAATTCAAAATGAAGGACAAGGTTTTCGTTCTGAATACTCGTATTCCACACACCTATGTAGGTTGTTGGGAATTGCATCGAATGCAACATCATCCAGTTAGGACCAATGACTTACTTGACTGCTATGCCTGGTTACTGAACACAACTGCAACACCACTGGGTTATTGTTCCAATAGCCGGATTACTATCCTATCCGAGTATAATTCACATTGTTATTAGTGATTACCAAATCCTAAAGAGATCAATCAATTTTTTGATGCCAGGTTCTACATTGTCATGCATATCAATGCAAACGAAAATATTGTCAACATACTCAAGCATACGTGTTTGCATTTTAACCAAATCTGTTGCATTCATGCTGAGCTAATGTTTGCGTTCGGTGACTTGAGAGTGTTAAATTTAAACTCAACTAAGCCTTTGTCCCAAATGTGGCCCAGCCTTTACATGACTTCTGTTCTTCCACTCACCTTGATCAGATGAAGGTGATATATTCATGGATCAAGTTGATCCATGTAATATATTGGCTGATATATTCATGGCAGCCAAGTCCTTTCTCACGACGTGGCCCCATATTGACCAGCGTGTGCCTTGAAACGGAGGAGAGATTGGAAAAGAAAGGGGAAGAGAAGGAACTTACTTCAGCCCCATATGTGAACTGCGGCAGCACACGGTCAATGGTACAACACCAAAATTTAGTTTTAATCAAGTCTGATTAACTTTGGGGTTTCCATCAATATTTGTAGGAAATTAAATACTCGATTTACTTGCCAAACAAGAAACATGAATACACGAGATTAGCCTAATAACAAGACTAAAGTACGACAATACCCGTACCATTTTAGCAGAAAGTCCACAACACATAGCTCGTGTAGTACAGATACGATCTAGAATAACATAATCTAGGTGCTCAAGGATAGAACTTTAGGAGGTGCCAGAACAGGAGGGAGTTCCACCATGTCTTCCATACCGGCTAATGGCAGCTCAACTGTCTCCAAAAGTTCAGCTCCGTTATCAGTATTGGTAATGTCATCTTGGAGTGCTTTGCAGATGCTCTGAAAGCAAAACATTTTTCTTTTTCTGCTAGGCTCAAAACTCAATATCAGAGCTGACGAAATTCATAGAAGCTGCACTCGGTAACTGCTCTCAGGGTTTCTTCAATAAACTCCATCATTATCTCAGAGTGATGATAATTTCGTTTAATTTTTCTTGGGCTTTTTTGGTTGAGTTCGAGTGGTGCAAAATCTGAACAGAGATTGCAGTGTTGGGCTGGACATTGGAATTTGATAAAGAGAAGAAGAAGAATAGGCCAGGGAAGTGATGGTGTGGACGGCTGGTTGATGCAAGCTCGATATCAAGCTTAGTTTTCTTACCGGAAGACCAATTTGAAGTCCTAGATGATGTGAAGGACACTGCCACTGATCTACCGGCCTTGAAATCATCAGTTGATGATTGGAACTAACCTTGCGAAGGCTTCTCTCTGACAAGCACATGGAGACTCCTGAATGTTCTCACAACGGGGCAGGTAGATCTGAAACACCCCCCCCCCCCCCTCCCCCCCAAAAAAAAAAAAACCATCACCACTAAGCTTTTTCAAACAACTGATGGCTATTCCTACTTTTAAACTGTTAAAAGTTGAATTTCCATAGATATGGTGAGATTGATTTGGATGGATGAATTCGGAAAGCTGAACAATATCTGTCATTTCATCTGATTGATGAAATGTTTAAGGTATGGAGCCAAATCATTGTAGAAGTTGCTTTGGTCCATTTCGAGAGGACTAGCTGAGTTTTCATCTGGGGCCTATATCAAAGTTAAAGGAAGAATCAACTGGCCTGAGTTTATTATTAATTTCAATGCCTGATTTTCAAAAATTTTTAGGGGTAGTATTGGTGGTGAATTTTCAGAAAGAGGCAACAGTCCCCATTTCAATGAAATTGAAGGTGTATGCTCTTAGTTCTCAAAATCCCTGGTTTGGATAAGAGTTTACAAAGTTTTGTGGGGGCTCATAAGGATGAGAAAAGGATTGATATTGCAAATTTTTGAACTACGTACACTATCAATACTCTTAGCCAGGCAACAGCCCACCTAAACAACCTCATGAGGGCAGGTGTTTATGCCTGCGGATGAGGGAAGTAGGCATACAGGGTGGAGATCCCATGAGGTATGATCCTTTGGGGTGGCCACAAGATGGGAAGTGGACCAACAAGATAGAGCCCAGGGACCTGGAACGAGATACGATTCCTGGAAATGGATTAGTAGCGAGATCCCGAGAGCTAAGCTTATCGAAGAAGTGGTTGCGATGTCCTGCGACACTCATACACCTTACCAATCCTTGTATTTTTATTACTGCTACTACAGCTCCATCTTTTAATACCCTAAGCATCCTGACCAAAACCTCTTGATGTGCTCGCATATACGTACGTATACACTCTGATATGACCAAATCGAGAACCCAAAGGCCTTCTTCTATCACGTAATGCACCCACTCAAGCAATTACCTAATTAATAGAGAACTCAAACTGAACTAAGGGAGAGAAGCGAAAGCTGGTTGTGCTATTGTGTCAAGATCGTTCAACTCCTAGTTGTAAGTGTGCTATGATAGAAAACTGCCTATGCTAATATTGACAGCAAAAGAAAAGATGGAACCACCAACAGAATATGAGGAGGACCCAAATGAGAAGATTGAAATCATAGCCGAAGCCTTGTCTGGAAATTCTACGCAAAATACCTTTACAAAGCCAAGGAGAAATGGGAGGGAAAACTACCACCAGTTCATGGAATAAACCGAGCCATCTATTTGACATTGGTGTCACGGCTTATTTCGCAATCAAATCTTCATGCTCATTTTGCCCTTTTTTGTTTTTTATTCTAACTGCTCTGAAGAGTCTGGCTATATGCATATTGTTCCTCTGGTTTCTAATTAATCAATTACTTCTGCATCTAATAGGTAAGGGAGATGTTATTAGGACTAGCATTACCCAGATTCTTTTTGGCTTGTGTCGTCTTAGCATCAGCCCACCTATGCCACCAGGAGTTGCAATGCGTTGCCCGAAGTCTACTAGTCGAGCAAGCACTGTTATGCATCAAAGAGTGGTTTGCACACGAGCAGTGTGTTTCAACTTTATGGCAAGCTCGTCGTTTCAACTTTTGGCTTCCAGTTTGTTGCGAAAAGGGCGTAGGGTGATCAATTAAGATATGTTGTATATGAGTTGTTTAGGCTTGTATGCTTAAAAGTTGACTCCACAAATGTGTACGTGCATACATGTCTATATATCTGTTTGTGCACACGTGTATACATAGATACTGTAAATATCAGCAACAGATGGGAGATGCTTGTGTAATTTCCTAGTACCTTGTACCTTGTTTAAGATTTTGCTTAGATACTCAGTTCCCGTTCAGCAAAAATTGTATGACATAACTGTGTTAGGACTTGGGACATTACCTATGAGCTTTCTCCCCGAGTTCCCTTATTTTACTGACTGAAGTGCTTTTCATTTTTCTCAGCTGCGTCAGCTTAAAATTTCAGAAACTGGCATCCGGGAGATGTCTGACATTTTAAAGTACATCAAGGTGTTGAAGAGAGTTCTTCCTGGGCTTTCGAAGCATCCCAGGAACAATTATGAGATATCAAATAAGTTATTGCCTTTGGCATTGTAGGCATTGTGCATTGTATAACTAGGGGCATAAACAATGATATAATCTTCCACAGCCGGCCATGGCCAGTCGTGACAGCTGAATGGTTTTAGTCCAATCTGGAAATGAGTGTGGTAGTAGTATTATATACCAGCTTCACTCATAAGTCTGTGCTTACACGAAGCTAGTACGAATTTAGTCAAAGCAAAGCGTTCTTTGAGATGATTGTGGCTGTATTGCCTTTGAGCCACGCACTCATTTCGCATAAGGCATACGTGCTTTGGCATTAAAGTTAGCCTATTTTGACAAGCTCTTGTTTAAAGGAGAAATTGCAAATTCACATCCTTTTGTACTTCTCAATGCCTCATTTGCTTCTTTTTATCTACAAATAATGACACGGAAAAGAGGACAACAATATTAACACCAGGGACTCGTGCAAACCTGGCTAGAGTAGTGGCAAATGATTGACTGTAACTTCACACCCTCTCATCATAGCGTTCTGGTTAGGGTGGTTCCTTATCAAATATTGGAGGAGGTTCTTTCTCTTCTTGTCCATCACACACAAGCATCGTTAAATGTGTGCTTCTACAAAACTTGGGTAATCGAGATTGGGGAGTTTATGGAATAGTTATGGTTTGTAAATTGGAAATATTCTTTATGAGGACTATGGAATCCTTTTATTGTTGTTCAGTGTGATGTCTCCCCAAAATCTCCAGGTCAGATCCGGAATCCTTGATCGGTAGCTTTTATAATACCCAAGCGTTGATGAACTGCAGCTACTTCTACCTTCAGTTGATTAACCGCAAGCTTGAGATTTTGGAATCTCAGCCATGGATCCTTTGAGAGTCATTAATTTTTCACCAGTGGAGCTAAAAGGCTCCTAATATTGGTGCATCCATCAAGTTGACATGCTCTTCGAGCTGTTGTTTGGTGTATTTCTGTATGTAGCCCATGATAGTTCAAAGGAAGCAATGGATCGTTGCTGTCTAAGCTAATTGAGCTTCACCATAAGCTGCAATGCATCGTTGCTAGCTACAAGATACCAATTGTCAAGAACAAGGAGGTTTGCGAATAGGCAGATACGGATTCGAAATGTGAAAATGGACTAGTAGAGAAAATAACTAAAAGGGGGAGAAGAATAAAGTTCAAACTGAACTTGATTCATTCATAACATCCACCATAGAAACGATAAACTGCAAAAGCATAAAAAGTGCGGGAGAACCCGAAAGCAGTGTTTAGTTTTGGTGCCAATTCTTGATCCTTATCTTCAGTGGCTTCGTAACAGCAACCATGCCTGCCTTCCTCTCATCCTCCCACACTCCCAGCTTCCTTGTCCAAACCAACCCCACCAATCCCTTCCACAGCAATTACTGCAAGATCTCTTGCTCGTTAAGTCCGATAGAAACAACGCTTATGCTTCACCAACCACCACTACATCCAAGCTAAAACCAAAGTTCCCCTCGATTGGACAATTTAGGAGGTTACCTGGGAGACAAAGTAGGATACAAGGAAAAGAGGCCTTTTCTATAACTGCAACGAGTCATTCAAGCCACGGCATGACTGCAGAAAAAAAAACTCTGTATTCATGGCTGAAGTAGGCGAGGGAGAAACGATATAATGGAATCTCTTAAGGTGCCTGAAATAGACATGCTGGATCGAGAACCATTAAATTTAAAACATGAAGACACCAATCTCAGTCCTCATTGACTGTAAATCTTCTTTCTGTTTTGGCTACTCAGCATGGATGTAGCATAGAACCAGCAATATAGATGCTGATCGCAGTAACAGATGGGACTGGTGACACTGTATACCCCGAGTTTTCTGGAGTATGCAAGGCTATTCATTCACTACAGAGGTAAGACCACTACTTGTTGGATCGAGGCTGTGTGTTACAGGAGAGAAGCGGCTGAGACGGCTTGACCCCGTGTTGTTTGAGACTTTGAGTTGAACGAACAACATATTTCTTATATAATAGTTCAGAACCAACTGGGGATATGACCAGCTTCAGTTTGATCAAAGTTTCAAGACTTCAAAACTGATTAATAAACATTACTTCGAATTTAATACTGAGGTTTGGGCAATATCCTGCCAGGAGGTCCCAGTAAGTTCCTATTTATCTCACAGTTCTTTACTAAACGAATTCGTAAGTATCGTTGGCAAACCTCCATCGATTTCAAACTCTACTTAGGCCCAAGCCTTTTCTTCTCTAATTGGTAATTGTCCCAAGCCAAACCTTATAAACTAGTCATGAACCAATGTCAATTATACTTTCAGTTCCTCGAGTTCTTAATTGAAGGTCTATGAACAGGAAATACAAAACATATCCAGGAGATATCGAGCAGGCATTCTCATTGCTGAAACATCCAACAAAATGAGTGCAACACAGTCGCTGTTCTGAAAGTGTGAAAGTTTTAGTTACATGTTGGTATCATCTGTGTGAGTGTGTGCATTTTTGTGTACGCCTGTCACAGTGTTTTTCTTTGTGTGTGTATACGCGTGTGTGAGTGTGTGTGTGTGTGTATATATCTACCATGAGAGAGAGAGAGAGAACCTGCACTAACTTTGCCAAGTTACTCCATGATCGTTTCCACCACTCCAGGGGATTTAAGTTGAGTCCTTTACACTCATCTATTGTGATCTCAACAAGTTTGGAGGGGATATATCAAATAAGGAGTTTTAAACACCTAATGCTTTGCTAGCCATTATCCACAAACGCATACTTGATGGATATATCAGAAGTGATGACAAAGGAAGTACACTCCTGTACTTATTTGATATGCTGACAATTGTCCGCCTATGACATTCTCAAATGAAAAATCTGGGTAGTTTTGGGTCACTTCTTGCTCATCGTACAAAAGGTTGATTCCAAACTCTCTCACTGCATATCTCATGCTTAGTGTAACAATAAGTTGATCTCCTTCTTCCAAATGATTCCCAAACTTCCAATGGCTTAACCACAACAAACTTTCATTGGTCCTTGGGATGGCAAAGACATCGGGGTCATAGATCCACCTGAGTCCCTTGGTCTTATTGCTGATTCTGATATAGTGTCCGCCTTCAAACATATATTCTTCGTGATGTTTCGCATACACAATACAGACATTCAAACCCTGGATACTTATATTAGGGAGTGAAGGCACACTAAAACAAATTGGGGACCCCGTACTCTTCTTGTTGAACATGGCTGGAACCTTGCTCCGGGGAACAAAAGTGCTAAATGCACCAAACTCATACAGTCCCTATACCATGGAAGTCACGACTTTTAAGTATTTACATTTAGGTAGGGGGAGGGGGGAGGGAGGGGGAGGGAGAGAGAAAGAGAGAGAGAGAGAGAGAGAGCACCTGGATTGGACCTTTTGTTTTTGTACATGTGAGATAGCTGCATAGTTCCACCTCAATCCCTTCTATGCTGTCCAAGTCAATCAAGGACAACATATTGATCATATCTTTATCAATGTTTTGCATGGGTTCTAATTTGAACAATCCTTGAACCTCAACTAGTTTGCCACAATCCCCTAGGCGAAAATCCAGAGAACTTAACAAGTTTGGCAGATTTGTTGTCTTCTCAAGGGAGCTGCAACCAACATTTTTAAACTTGATGGAAGCTCTGGAAGCGAGTGCAGCCTTGTGCACTCAACTATTAGCAAGGAATCGAGTAAATTAAGACCTTTGATGCTATCAGGTATGACACTAATTGGGTTTCCACCTATATTTAAGTAATGCAATGATGACAGAATGTTAGGTGCAATGTGTATAGCATCATCTGTCAGATTGCATCCTGAAAGATCCAAGTACACTAAGAAGAATGGTAAAGACGTCATCGGAGAAGTGGTAGTGGATTGTGCACTTCTTGGCGATATCAAAAACCTGAAGAGTGAATATAATGATGCAGGTAAAACCAGCTTGGAGCAACCTGAGAGGACAAGTTTTCCTAGGGATTTTAGTCCAACAATTCCTTTAGGAAGCTTCCTAAGATTTCCACATCCTTATAGATTTAGAAAAATGAGCCTTTGTAGTTTCCAACAGATTGATGGACCTTAACCAAACTTTTGCAATCCTTAAGAATAACTCTTTCGAGATTAGAGAGCCCTGAGAAGTCAGGAGTTTCCGTAAGACCAGGTGAATGACTCAAATCAAGAACTTTCAACAATCTCAGAAACTGCAAAAAACGAGTAAGGAAAGAAAAGTGCAATGTTAGTCCTTCAAAGTCCATATCTGGTGACCAAAAGCGAGAAAGAGCAAGACTGAGATAACCTTGGTTCCTTGCCAAACATGTCCCAAGTTGCTATAGTGCATTTCAAGCACAACCAGGCTTTCTAGAGGAAAATCACTGGGTACTCAATTTAATGGAAATCCATGCCAAATCAACCATTTTAACTTCTTTGGAAATCTTTCATATCCTCTAGAGAGCTTTACACTATTGAGCTGGAGTAGTCTTAAATTTTCCATCCCAGAGAATGCATTAGTTTTCAACTCTATTTCCTTTGATGTAGAACATAATTCTGTTGATGCCGAATTAACAGAAAGCCAAGAGAAGAAACCAAGACGACGACGCTTTGAGGAGTTGCCACTGTATATCCATGGCAGTTCATCAGGAAAATCTTCACAATTGTGTCTTTCCGGACTAGTTACACTCTCAGCGGGTTTATCTTCCTTCAAGACATCCATGTCAAGACTGAAGCCTTCAATATATCCTGTAGCCTAATGAAAAAAGGAGAGCGTAAGTAAGAACGACAGAACTTACACATACAACCAAATATGAAAAGCATGCTTCTTACAGTTTCTTCTCTTATCACTTGGTAGGCGTCCTTATGATGCCAAAGTCTACTGCGTTTGCCAGGTTCCTTGGGCGATTCTCGCCTAACAATGTCTCTACCCATTTCTTGAAGCAATTGATGCATCCTTAGCTTGTTGCCAGTACTAACTGTCAGCAGACATCTATCAATGAGATTTTGAATTCCAGCTGTAGTGTAGAAATCGCATTCGTTTAGCACTTTAACTGCGTAATCTTTGTCCTTTCCAACAAATAAACAAGCAATATCAAGAAATAAATCTTTTTCATGGTCATCTTGTAAAGATTCATAGCTCATTTCAAGTACTTTTAAGATGTCAGGGTCACAAATTGCTTGTAGTTTTTCTAACACACTTCCCCAGAAATCTGTGCTCCCACCAGATAGAGAAGAGCCCAAAACTTGAAGAGCTAAAGGCAGCCCTTGGCAGTGGCCTACTAAACTTTTTGAGTGCTCCATGTAACCTTTCTTAGTGTGGTCTTGCCCAAAAGCATGCCAGCTGAAAAGCTAAAGTGATTCATTAGGATCCATTTCCCTAGGCTTATACATTAAACATGTTTTCACGGAACTTCAGCTATTCATCACGTCTAGTTGTAACAATAACTTTACTTCCTGGATAAACCCAGTCCCCTATACCAACTAACACATTCAAATGGTCCATTTCATCCACATCATCCAGAACAATTAGAACCCTTTTGCGGTATAAGGCCTCTTTAATTTTTATCATTCCTTCCTCAACAGTGTATCTTTTTTCGTTTTCCCTTCCAGAATGTCTGAAAGTAGATGTTTCTGTAAACGAACCACACCGTTTCTTTCTTTGGAAGTTTCTCTAATGTCGGGGAGAAAACTTGTACTTTGATATCTTTCGAAGTTCAAGTTGTGTACAGTTTTGGCAATTGTCGTCTTTCCTATTCCGCCTATCCCATGAATCATTACCATGTTAATATCAGTTGAGCAGTCTTGCAAGAACAAGCTAACATCTTTAATACGAGAACCTATTCCAATTGGGTTGGCGGCAACACCCAAAATTGTACGATTCAGCTTTTTCCAGACTTCTTCAACGATTTTCTGAATAAGCTTCAATTCGTGCCTGCAAATTGACATTACAACTGAAGATAAAGCAAAGTAAGGATGTCACTACCATAAGATGAAGTAGGAGCTTAAGTTAACTTGCAACAAAAGGTTTTACTTTACTTTTGCGGTACAAATATGTAACAGTATATACATCAAATAATAGGGGAAGCTATATGGCCCATGTGGAACAGTTTGCTAATATCTTGCTCATCTTAGGCTGTTCATGGTGCTGAAGTGGATGGAAGGAGATAAGTCGGATGCTTAGCTAAGCCTCCCAAGTGGACTACTCATCAGCTTCCATATGTTGTGTGTTTGAATCTAGGTAGCTTCTACGGAACTCGGAGTACAGCTAATTACCGGAATCTTCACCATTCATAACAAAAATGATAGCCTGTGCGCAATTGGTCAACCAAAATGCTGGCTTTAGGTGATGAGTATATCGACGGGGTCTACTGTAACCAGAAAACCTTGCCAGACTCGCTAAAGTAGTATCTAGGTGCACTAGTTGATCTTTAAAGGATAATATACAATTTCAATTATGTCTTTCAGGCCTATACTTTTAACCCCTGAGATTGTTAACCCTCAAACTTAACTAGAGAGATGACCAGAGCCGTCAAGAGATTTTAAGCATTTTTTTGAGGGTGGGGGGGGGGGGGGGTGCTATCATTTGCAATCCTCGAGTTCAACTCAAAGGATTAAGAGTTTTTAAGCATTTTTAGGGGGGTGCTATCATTTGCAATCCCTGAGTTCAACTCAAGGGACTAAGCAAGTTAGGGTAATTACACATGAGATTAGTCATATTCGATTAGAACGATTGAGAAAAAAGGAAAACTTGAGAATTATAGGCATGCAACACTAATCTGTTTTAGACATCCGAGGTTTCATACTCCTTAAGAAAAATTGTTTCCACAAATAAAAACGGAGGATTTACCCGTCTTCTAAGACCAACCCTGCCAAATCTGCAACTTTTTTGAGAGTATCCCTCCACCTCTGAACCATTGATTTACCCACCCTTTTTCTTCCATCTATCTCCTTCCTGAACCGTTCCTCGTGTTTAGCAAATGCTTTGGTATAAGTCCCTGTCTGCTTCCTAACTTGTGAAGGATCCACATCGTAGAAGACAGGCAGAATTGAATGAGAAGTAGTCTTCTTGCGGTCAAGGATATTCACAAGTTCTTCGAGGCATCATCTTGAAGATGCAAAGTATTTTGTGAATACGACTACATAAATCCTCGATTCCTGGATTGCCTTTTTCAGTTGGAACTCGATGCTAATCCCTTGTTCAAGTTCACCGTCGTTCCTGAAGGTACCAATTCCTGCATGCACCAAAGCTCTGTATAGGTGATCAATGAAGAATTTCCCAGTGGATTTGCCTCTGAAAGTCAAGAACATGTGATACGAACACCAATATGTAGACACGGAGGCTTCTTCGGCTCTCGCTATAGCCATCATGTAAGAGATGAATGATCAAGTTTTCTAGGTAGTCTGTCATGGCGATAACAAATATGATGTTAAAACAGGATGATGAATTATAGATCACAAAGTACAATCAAATGGAATCCAAGAAAATTTTATACGTGTGAACAAATACAGTAAAAAGTTTCCAGAAGTTGTTTGATGTTGGTTTAAACTTTGAACAAACGCAACGAGAAAAACTAGGCTTTGCAGACCATGCATTCATGTGACTCTCATTAGTGTTTGACTTCTTGGAAGATGCCAGTTCACTGTATTGGATTTGGATGTAAACATGCATTCATAAGCACATAATATGTACGCCCTACCTCACAGTTCAATTCGAACAGGTTTATCATGCCACGCCTATATGTCCCAAGACAATCAGAATATTAACTTACCGTCAAGTTTCATGTCTGTAACTTCTCTGAGCCTTAGCTCAAAACTGAGTCATAATGTAAGATTGGCCCCAGTATTGGTGTGAGGCAGCTGAACCAGCTATAGTTGAATTAGGAATACAAAGTGTTGCACTTTTAGATGGTGTAGAATATCACCTAGAACATTAGCCTTTGAAATTCAAGAACAAAGAAAGGGACCAAATATAAGAAAAACTTCTTATGTGCTGGATACTCAATAAGTGGGGACCAAACATGAAAATTTTCTTCCATCTCAGAGGTGACTCCGATCTTAGCTTATAAGTTTAAAGCATAGAATCAAAAATCTGAGAGGCATTTGTGGCCTTAGGACAAGCTTCGTGCAACTAAGAGATAAACAACTTAAAAATATCCCTTGCTAATTATCAATGCTGTTATTGCATTGCAGTCATTGATGGTTTACTACGATTCATGGGAGGTTGCACATAAATCATCAGAAAAACGTCTGATAATTCTGGACAAACTTGATTCTGCGATAATGTGGTCCATGTGACTCACTTGATCTGAACATTGTAAGGTTTTAAACTACTAGGGTCATCAGTTTCTGGATGTTTGGATAATGGGCGACCATTTCCCCTCAGGATCAAACTTTGGGAAGAGCAACAATTATCTTTTTCTTTGGTACTAAAACTTACTGTCAGAACAAAAATGAACAGGCACTTAGGATTCTCCTTCTTCATCAATGCTCCTTTAAATACTTAAAATGTCCTTGTATGGTGACTTCTTAAAACATTTGCATTACACATATCCAAATATGTAGAAATTTAAAAAAAATGGACAAAAAGAAGCATAGGAACGGGCCTCTGAAAAACGATGTAGTTTGGATAGTTTGTACAACAATCACACTAATGAATTTCATAAAACGATAAATACACTGTTGTATGATTTGGTATAATCTGTTTCAATAAGACAAAGAAAAAGTGAAGACGGGAGTATATGTGAACATAAATTTTTTTTGGAAGCAACCCAGGTTGTAGCAAAGAGGCTACAACCCCCAAAGCCCCCTAAAGCGACAATTAGTGCTCACTAAATTTACTTAGTGGCATCTAAGTTAAGTAGTGACGCCAAAAAATGCCGGCAAGATTTGTCGTTAAGGATGTCTGCAAAAATGTCAATTACCAAACTTAAAAAATTGGTCTAAGCAGAAAAAGGTAAAACACATTTTCATATTTTTTGGACCGTGTCAACCGTATGTCAGAAAAATATCAGGAAAAAAATGTGGAAAATAAACAATGTTCAAAAATTTCAACGACGACTTTAGGCCACCACTCTTCGCCAGCACCAACCACACTCACTATCATCATCAAACACCAAGAACCATTATATCTGCAACTCACTACAGCCACTAAACCACCACCAACAACAACAACCGCACCAATAACCATTTGTTCTTCTCTCCACCACCATACACGAAACAACTATCGTTGTTTAAAGATCGCAACACTATCTTCAACTAAAACTATCACAGTCTCGCCTACAATCGCCAGAATTTATCTACACAACCATTCAAGACCCACGACCACTACCAAACTAACATAACACCATCCTCAACCACCATCACAACCTCACCCACAAACTCATCTACACTGATCTTTTGCAAAACCATAGCCAATGTAACACCATCCACTCTCATCTCCACCAATTTAGCCTCTTGATGATGGTGGTGGCGATGTATAATAGGGGTTTGAGCAACGGTAGTTGAACAGTATGTCAGGAACTTCACTGGGAAAGGGATAATGGTGGGTCTTGCATCCAATGAGAGCCTGACCAGTTGGCCACATCGTGACAAATGTCTAACTTTTGGTGGGACTTTGTCTTAATTTGATACATCAATAGTAAGACATATGGCAAATACGGGAGAAAAGTTATAGAGAAAATACCAAGGCACACATATCTGTTTTTATTATTAGAACATAAACGAAGAAGATTGTGTGAAAAAAAAATTAAATAGTTCTTACAAAAATGTAAACAAACATGATTTATTTTTGTTTTGTAAACGAAAACACACAATATTAAACCACAAAATATGAACCAATAACATAAAAGCCTAAAAAATTAGCCTAAAACAATTGGGAAGTAATTGCAGTAGTTAGTATTGAATAACTTTGTTATGTGAACTTGAAACCTCGGAATAATGTGTGTAGACACCCCATTATTGTAGTCTTTATAATTATTGAACTTTACTGATAATATTATTTATGGGTGTCAGCCTAATAGTATATATTAAATTTAAGTTATTTAATTAAATTTAATAGTCAATTCAGTCCAGTTGTTAAGTACAGTCCAGTCTAGTAACTCAGTCCACTCCAATTGGTTGAGTCTTGTCCAATTAGAGTCTAATCCAACTGGTTAAATCAGCCCACTTAGTTAGGTTTAATCCAGGTACAGTTGAGAGATTGTGATTGCTTAAATGATTTAGGATTATCATGTGATTTAACCTTGATGCACGCCATTAATCTTTGATATATATAAAATCTAGAGATAATTGTTGAATCCAATTCATCCCAACTGTATTTTTAGAGATAATTACCAAAGTAAGGGCAGATAATGTCTCGAAATTCAAAAAATCGGCCCATTCGTTGGATGAACCAGCCGGACCGTTGACCAACCAGCCGGTTCGTTGACTTTTTCTCAAGTTTCAAATTTCCATCAAATTTTCAGCTTTATCATCAAATCACATATTAGGAAAGTCATTTTTATCAATTTCGACACCCAGACCTCTAAAAATAGGAATTTTTGGGGCTACATTTTCAAGGAGAAGCCTTTTTCTCTTTAGAGCTTTCATATTATTTCTCTTAAAAATGATAGGTCATCTTTAAGGTGAATTTAACACTTCATATTCATTTCTAAATAGTCTTCAGTCATTTGCATTGAGGATCCGTCATAAAGCATTCTCACGTCTTCTAGATAAGTGCACTCTCAAGATATATATAATGCTTTGTAGATTAGCTCAAATTATAATGATCTAAAGCGTCTCACATTCGCACGATCATATTTCTATTACATAAAAACTGAAAAAGAATTTTTATTTCGTATCATAGTTTTAGTCTAAGACTTATGTGTAGGTCGCTTTCCGTAGGGTTCGAGTTGAACTACGGCGATTTTGATTCTTGTTAGTCCAACCGGATACGTAGACCATTCGACCCCTAGTGTCGAGTTCAAGTCAGTAATCTAGAAATAAACTTAGGGTTAAGTGTCTTATTGCATATTTATATGTTTATATGTTTAAGGCCAAAAGTCAATAGAAATTAAGTAGAGATTAAAAGGGTATAGCGGATACCTAACACCTTCTCGATATATAATGTAGTCCCCAAAGCCATTTCCATGTTTTTGATATATTATTTGTCCTTCGGACATTTTTTGAGTCAATTTTAGGTTTTTACTTTTTTAATTAAATAATGAAACCAATAAAACAACCCTAGAGGGGGTGAATAGGGTTTTTAAAAATTATTGGGGAACTTAAACAAAACACAATCATGAAACTCAAGCAAACCAAGTAATACTTCAATGAAGATACTAACTAAACAATCTCAAGCAATTATAGAACAATAAATCAAGAGATTGTGTTAGAGATACTTGACAAGGAGATTTAAATGGTTCGGCTTGAACTACCCTCAAGCTTACATCCACCTCTTCAAGGAAGTCCCTTGCAAGAGCACTAGAATTCACTAGCAACAATTTTCTTCCGGGTCAAGATCAAATCTTTTACAACACTTGGTGATATTCCCATACCAAGCACAAGCCTAGAATAGACAAAGCTCACCCACGACTTGACAAACCCAAGCCTTGATCACAATCCTTTAACAAAGATCAATTGTGTACAAAGAAATCCTCTTGAAAGGAAATGAGTACAAATGAAGCTCTAGTATAATAGAGAGATGAGAGAATTGATGACTTGAAGTATGCTCGCTCTCAATCAAAGAATTGCTCACAAAGATGCTCTCTTTAATGATGTAAAATCATGAAGATGAAGAGAGAAAAGTTTAATCTATGAGCCTTGATGTTTCTCTAATGAATGGAGGCTTAGAATATGGTTCTCATGATATATGATGAAGCCCTAAATCATTTATATAGATAGCAAATGAAATATAGCCATTATGGGCAAAATATGAGTAACACTGCCATTGTAGTCGACTATGTTCCCTTGAAAATAGCCGTTGAAGTCTTGTCCTCGAAAATAGCCGTTACAGCTGAATTTTGACCAATGCAGTCGACTGTATTACCATACTGCCTATTGGCTGCCTCACATAATCCCTTTTCCTATTTTGGGCATAATTTTCTCTAAAAATATCAGATTGAGGTGCCGTTTTTTGAGTTCGAAAGCTAATGAAAAGTTTTATCAAAATATGAAAAAAGTAAAACATTTTTGAGAAAATCTAAGTGAGCTCCAAAGTTCACTCATTTTCAAGAACCACACTTGTGTGAAAGGTTATGAACTCACATGCAATGCACAACGTGTCCTAAGGTCTTTTTAGGTCATAGTCATCAATCCAACCATCAAACCAAGATTAGTTACATAATAGTAAAGATCAATCATAATCATAGTAACTTAGTCTTTGCATTCTTTCTTGCTCTTTTGACATAGGACTTGATGAAGCTTTCATAGTATGTTCACTATAGCTATAAGCTTCTTTGTCTTTAATCCATCTATTCAACTTCTCAAATGTGTCTTCATGAGTGTGCATGTATATACCTACTAAGAATACACTCAAAGTACACATTAGAACATAATCAATATGTAACTATCATCAAAACAAGATGTAAGCCTAGGTTATCCAACCATATGACTGACAAATAAGATGGCGACTCTTAGAATCCTTCCTTCCAAGGGATTTTTTTTAGGCAGTTCGCGACAATAGCGACTCTCCACTAGGGACTAAAAAACTAAAAGGACTAGACTTAAAAAGTTTTTATTTTTGGCCCTTTTGAATTTTCTTTGTATTCTATAACTTGTAAAATATGTTGTAAATATGGTACTTGTCTTTTATTTCTATGCCACACACTTGCATGTCTGTTCCTGACCCACCCACTCAAGGGAAACGGTCGAAACCCTTGAACCTCCTGATTACGAGGCAAACTTTTGACTGTACTGTCAGCTTCAAGACCTTGTACTAAAGGGATCTCCCATTTTATTGGTATATTAAAAGGCTTGTACATGGGTGGTGATTGTCCATTTAACTACTTGAGTTACATGCATGAGGTATATGATACAAGTCGAGCAGAATGAGTGACCTTATACTGGCATTAATAGAAGAAAGCACGCTCCCAGACCATTCAGTGTTCTACCCTTTTTATGGAAGAATAATTGTTTTGGCCTATAGAATATTGGCAGGAGCCAGCCAATAGTCTGTAAGCTATCTGGTAATCTCACAAAGAAGGGAAGACTCTAACTAACCGGCCTGTTTTTAACGTTCCTGACTAGACAATTAGTCAATAAGTGTTATATTTGCAAATTTGAAGTGGTTGATTTATACCTTAGACCCTTCAAACCACTAACCAATTGGCTAGTCAACCCCCAAGTTTACCAGAAGGTTAGTCAGAACCCTGACTTCCCAAAGTATTTTAAATCATAAACTTCTAGCCCACTGACCAACCACCCGGTTAACCCCCATGGTTACTGGACAATTAGTCAGAACCCTGACCTTTTCACAAAATTTTCAAATCCTAAACTTCCAACCCACTAACCAAATGGCCGAGTCACTCACTCAGTGACCGGACGATTAGTCAAAATCCTTATTGTCCCAAAATTTTGTCCGTCCCAAAATTTTGTCCATCCCAGAAAGTTTTTCCAAAGCAAACCCTAACCATACTAATTAACTGTTATGTTCAATCACCAAGTGATCGGACGATTAGTCCGAACCCTTCATTCCGAAAAAAATTATCCAAAAACAAATCCTTAAACCTACTGACCAACCGACTGATTTACCTTTTTTTTAATGTTCTCCCAAAATATCCCAATTACTCACTGAACAACCGGACAGTTAACCCGTAAGGTTAACTGACTAGTTAATTAGCGTCAAATTCCTGTGTGGGTATAAATCAGTCGGTTTAATGTTTTATACTGTACGTTCCATGCTCTAATTGTGTGATCCTATCTAGGCTATAGTTTCCTAGCCTGAGTCATTATTTTTAGGGTTAATTACAAACTGTTCTATGAGGTTTATACGTTTTTGCACTTTGCTCCCCATATTTAAAACTTTTGTAATAGTGTCCCCCGAGGTTGACAAAACAATTGTAAATAGCTCCAAAATTGGACGTCCATTCAATTTTGAACGTTAAGTCCTCATGGCAGTGCACATGCCATTTTGGCATGTGCAAATTTGTAATTTCCCCTTCCCTCATCTTCCCTTTCTCACTCTGTTCATCTCGGGGAGTCAAAGCCATACATCCGGTCAAAACAACTGCACACACCATCACTGACAGCCACCGTAAAGCTTTATGGCAGGCAATTATGGGTTTGGCAACTTGTTGAGAATTTTTCTGAGGAACTATGGTGATGGTGGTTGCAATCTTGCGTTGGTAGACTATGGTGCGAAGATAGTGATAGTGCACCAAAGTTAGAGGTGAAGTCATCGAAGAAGGATATCAAAGGAAAGGTGATTACTACAAGGATTGGCAATTTTTTAGGAGATCGACAATTTTCAAGACGACGATATTTTGATGTGCTAGGTGGTCAACGATGATGAGCTGTTTGCCAAGCACCACTTCACAAATCTTTAAGCTTCGCTTTGGCAAAACATATGCATCGAAGGAGGAGCACAATAGTAGGTTCATAGTGTTCAAAGCTATCCTAAATTGTGCGAGGTGGTGCCACCAGAAGCCCGACCCGTTGGCGGTCCATGATGTGACTCAGTTCTTATATCTGAGTCGGGCAGAGATTCGACGGAATCACCTCGGGCTGAAACGACACAGCCTGTTGTCCGATGTTCACAAGGATCCGATCCATTGGACTAATGACTAGCCCGTTGCTTCCAATTGGAGGCACCATCATGGTCGTAAAGAATCAAGCTTAAGGGTTTTGCCACGTGAGGGAGAGAGAGAGAATTGGCAGTTTCGAGGTCAGAGTTTCAGTTTGTTGACGGGCGTGTAACCATGGACGATTAAGGGTTGTCTCTGAGCTTTCGTCCCCATATCACATTCTTGGCCTTCACACTCATATGCGAATGAGATTGTGATGACGATATGGATTTTTTACTATATCGGTCGACCTTAACCACCTTTTCTTATCGTTGGGGGAATAATTTACTAGGATGTAATTCGAACGAAGTTTTCTCAGAGAGATTTGAGATTGCTCCAAGATTCAAGAAATTGATCGATCTATCGAAAAAAGTTGGCAGCTGTGGATCATTTGAGAAAGAGAGAGAGATGAACAGAATGAGAAAGGGAAGACGAGGTAGGAGAAATTACAAATTTTCTCATGCCAAAATTGCATGTGCACCGCACATGAGGACTTAACGTCCAAAATTAAACGGACGTCGAATTTTGAACTGTTTGCAATGGTTTTGTCAACCTCGGGAGACATTATTGCAAAAGTTGTAAACACGGGGAGTAAAGTGCAAAAACGTGTAAATCTCAGGGGACAATTTTGTAATTAACCCTTATTTTTAGTTCCCTTTAATCCTTTGGGTAAAAAACCCGAGGTGACTGTCATTCCCTTTCTTTCACATGTTCGACTCCAGTATATCTCGGGAATGAAGGAATGGGACTATTCTAATTCAATGATAGTGGATCATCTACTCTGCTGTACATAGATGTTGTTGTCTTTTTCTAAGTTGTCAATTGCAATCTAGTGACCCACGTACTGCCATCGTGCAACAAAGCGTTTTAACAAAGAGAGGAAAAATGGATCCTTCCACCTTGCAGTGGCAATGTAGCTTGGGTTTCCTCCATTACGCTTCACCATTGTTATCAACGCATATGATGACGATTTACAAACATCAACAGTTAACCCTAAGAGCTGGCATTAGAATGCTCATGATCCACCATCAGTGTGAATTGCTAGTGGATCACCTTTTACATCAATAGTTAACACGTGTTTTCTACCTCGCGTTAGCGCCGCTTCACCATGGGATAGATAAAATACCATCGCTTAGTAATTTAACATGCCAAAGTCATCTTTGAGTTCAACTCCAAACAAGCTTCCAGGGAAAAAGACGATCGGACCCAATAAGTGGTGAAAAGGGAAGTTATGGTATGTAATGATGTTGGGTTGCAAATGAAAGCTTGAAGCTTGGGCTCGGCGACAATCTCAACAAAGATTCTACCTTCACGCAGTTTGTTTTGCTCTGTTATGTCGGAATGCTGTGGCTGTCTGTTGGCCATTTGATGCCATTTGATTGTAATGGAAGACTTGGATATTGACTACAACAACTTGCTCTAGCCCCGGCAACAAAATAGGATCTGAGTTTGAAGTGAAAGAGGAGTGTTTTATTTTTACAATATCTTTAGCTTTATAGCATAAAAGATCGATAAGCGTTGTGCTAAAATTTATTCAATGATGCTTTTCTATTTCAATAATAATATTGTGTAGTAGAAGATTCTAATTTTTCTATATCTATCTATACTGTCTATAAAGAGAATGAACCTTTTAGTGTAACATTTCTTTTTGTGTTAGATAATTGCCTACCTACAACAATGGTGACGAGTGATATTTTAAGATTCTTTTAAGTGATCAAGAAAAAAACGTAAATGATAAAATAACTATTTATAAGGGCATATTTGATTTTCATAATGTTAGATTCATTGAAAAATATAACTAAGATAAATTTTAAAGTATAATTTTGATATTATAAAATTTTAATATTACTAACTTTTTCGGAACACCTACCAAGTTCAACCGCGTGGTTTTTGGCCAATACGGGTCAATCCCATCCAGTTACGTGGATGGGTGACTCGACCCACGGGTCAGAATTGGGCGTCTCATAGTATCAAGGGTCAGAGCGGGTTGGGTGACTTGACCCGCTCGTCCAAACGGGTTATTACTATCTATATCTATACTATATATAATGAGAAGACATTTTTTGGTGTCATACCCTTTTGTTGTTATATTAAGAGTGTCTGTGGTGTTGACACGTGTCCAAAATGAGGGTAAAATTGAAAAACACCTTTTTAGGTGTTACATAACTACCTACTTATAGTGGTGACAAGTGGCATCCAAGAAAAATTATAAAAATTGATAAAATAAAGATCTTAATCGGTAACTAACTATCCATAAAATTTATATTTTAACAAAATTTACACTATTAACGTCACTCGTAAAAATAAAGAACCTGGATCTGACTTCACATTTCACCTTTGGTTTTCTCTCCACGCGGCGCCTTCTCCGGCAGCGCCTCTCTCCGTAGCCGAGCGGCTCTCCCGTCGCGGGCAATTCCTCTCTCCGTCTCCGGCGGTGCCTATAACCCTCTCTGGCAGTTCCTCTCTGCATAGCCGGCAGCCTCCATTCCCTCTTCTCTCGCTCCTAAATTTCCCTCCTCTCTCAGATTAGGTATATTTATCTTAACCCGTTGAACTTATCTTTCTTTCTTGTTGATACTATTTTTTGTTGGTTTCGTAAATGGGTTTTGATGTGGGTTCCCATGGTATTTAAATTTCTGTGTGCATTCTGGTATTCTTTTAAATATCCACTTGGTCGTATTGTTTATTAAAACTGTTTGTGGTTTATAGTTCACTGGTTGTTATCGATTGTGTTCAGTGGTTCAATTCAATGTTAGTGGTGCTAAATTAGTGTAAGTACGAATTCAAGTATATGTGCACCTCTTTTTATTTTATGTTAGTAAACGTAAGTACGTGGTTCCTGCTGTTTTCTGCTATACCTCTCTTTTGCTGTCATATTATAGTTGCTCAATGAGGTGCTGACCTGAAAAACTTGGAGTTCAAATCGTTTTTCGGGGTTACAGTGCGTTAAACAAAGGAGAACTGTAGTGTTTGATCCAATCTTCTGTACGTTATTTTTCGATAACTGGTTGAACATATTCTGAAAATGAAATTTCCTAACCAGCTTGTTAACGTCGTAGATAACAAGCTGTTTACAAGATTGCATTATCCAGTTGCATGGTTAGAAAGGTATTTAGAAAGGTATCTACGATTCTATATATGGGGAAAAAGGAGGTCTACTGTAGTAGCCTACTTCATCTGTAAAAATTACCCCATAGATGACTAGAACTCTCGCGCAAAGAACTCTCACGAAAAGAGTGACCACCCTTCTCCCCCAACACACACACACACAAAGGGAGAAAAAAAAAAAGCAGACCACCCCAAACGTGTGCAACTGGGCAAAGTTGCGGATCTTCTGAAGCCTAGTAGAAAGGTAGTAATAATGGTCATCACTTGCATGGTGCATTGAGATGGGGAAAGGTATCTATGGTTGTACCTATGTTGTAGTCTAGAGAGAGAACAAAGGGGAAGTCAGTCACATGGTGGCTGAAGTTCTGAAAGAAACTCGCTCCCACATCACTTATCTTAACCAGTTTTAAAGGAAGGAGTTTTGAAGTGCTATCAATGCTTGTTTTAATTTCGTCCTTGTGTTTATTAGTGTTTTTAATTGTCATATGATGAACGTGAAAAATACCTTCTCGATGATAACTCAATGCCTCAGAAAGAAGCAAAAATGGGTTGGGTTGTGTCCGGTTTCAATGCCGTTTCTCACCCTGCCTACGTCAACCCAAGACTTGTTGGGTCAGATCTAGGTTGGAACCATTTTTGACCTGCAGTTCTTCGGCCCGACCCTCCCATTTTGTCCCTTACCTCCTTTCCCGAGATATAGAAGACTTGAACATGTGAAAGAAAGGGAATGGCACTCACTTTCCACTGTCACCTCGTTTGACACTCCCCTCTCCTTTAGAGTATTTAGCTGGTGAAAAGATGACATTTATGAAGAAGTCCGAAAATCTAGGTTTGTAGTAAAGGGACTAAGGGTTGAAAATTAATCCTATTCTCCAGAACATGTTGATGCTGGATTCCATTTTTGGAGCTACAATGAACAATAACATGCCAGCAACAACAACAAAAGAAATGTCAGAGGAAGTGGATAATCATTTACTCCAAAAGAAAGTTGCCGATCGCTACCTTAAGCGTGAAGTCCTCGGGGAAGGCACTTACGGCGTCGTCTACAAAGCCATCGATACCAAGGTAGTTGTCCTATATCCCCCTGTATCTATTTTTCCAGAGTTTATGCTTATTTATTTATACACTTATTAATCTGGTCATGTTCAGTTTGGAATTTTGATTTTCAAAGTTTATATTTTCTCGTCGATCAAAGTTTGAATATGGTGGGTTTGTGTGTATTTTCCAGTTATATTGGTCCTATTGGCAGTCCCATATTTGTACGATCATTAATACAAAAGGTACATGCAAGTTATTATGCTGATTACCATAAATGGGATTCAAATAACGAAGGATCTAAAGCTCGTGTTACAAACTTCCATTGCTTGCCTTGGATGGTGTTACCCCTTCCTTGTCAGAAGAGCAGCCAATAGAGTATGAGTCAGGAACCAAAAACTGAAAGCCTTGATGGTAGCTTAAAAGAGAGTATTACTTTGATGAATTGGTGTTTTCAATTGAGGAGTTGTTTCTCCTTTTGTAGAGAAAATCATCAACGTCATCTACAGCCTTCCCGACATAGTCCGTGAATTTGGTGAGATAGCCGAAAGGCTACCACTGGCATAGCTCGCAAATCATCAGATTTGTTCACATTCCACAAATGAGATGGGAACTCGTTTTATCAAATTTTGAGGCTCTAAGTGGATGCGACGTCTCACCTACCTCATGCAGAGATATGCTTAACATATTCAACAAACTAGACCCATTATCCATCAATTAGTCATCTCTTCGTAGTGGAAGTGGAACGTGGAACCTGACGAGAAAGGAAGTTACCTTCAACTAACATAGCACATCCTCAAGAACTTCTCGTCTATGCGCTAGATTACTTTGTTATACTGGATCAAGCACCCTTAATCCCGTGCGGGTCCCAACTCTGAGCAATCAATATCTAATGTGCTTAAAATCATATGTATTGATTCGAAATATAATATAATTGCTCGGGCTCTTAGTCACAAGACCATAGTATGTTCACATGCAATCTTCCTTAGACAGACATACCAACCCAACTATACTTAACTGCTTTCCTAGATATGCTTTATAAGACCAAATCAATCATGATCCTACAGTAACATGTTAAAGTAGTGACGTTAAGCTTCATTTTCATGATGCAGTCATAAGTTAACAAAAGGGCACATGGAGGATCAAAACATGATCCATAGCACTCCCATACCGATGAATCAGGGATTTATTCAGTCGCTTTACCAAAATGGCCATCCTAAAGCACATGTAGTATGATATGTATACTTCGCCGGAGCTCCCACTGATTTTGGCATGTCACTTTCTTGAACGCCGTATGGATCTTAGTTGTCACCGCTAAAGGTGCCTAAATTGAGTGTTTAGTCACTTACTCGTTGTTTGTTTAGAAACTGACATTCGGCTTTATACGAAACATGTATTTATGGAGATAACATCATGTCTGACCTCTTAAAAGTCTCTTTTTAGTTCTCACTAAGGCGATATGTAGCTCCAAAAGCTAATAGCCTAATAGTACAACTTTCTTGCCACTTAGGCACAAAAGCTGTAAATATCTCGTCTTGAGCACTATCAAAATAATTACAAAGGGATTACTCGTCTGAATGGGTTAATTTGAGCCGTTGACACATTTCAGTATAAAAGTTTATGTGATCTAATATCAAAACGGTTAAAAGTGCAATTTCTTAATGTTAACAAGATGTCCAAGCCATTCAAACTGCAAGTCCGGTCCTCTAACATCGGACTAGAAAACTCCTCTAGTAATAGTCTCAGTGAAAAGGCTGTCCACCTCGCCTTATGCAACCATCTCTCGAACGAAGTGATAATACATATTCGGTGTTTGTTTCTTTTTTTCATGATACTTGGTATCCTTTGCATATTCTAAGGCAGATGTATTGTCATTACAAATCAGTAGTGCCTCGTGCATCTGAATCGTGATTTCCAAGCTCTGGAAAAAACTCCTGAACCGTTCCGCCTTCCGCATTTTGAACTGCCTATAAACATGCCACACATTTTGATTCGATAGTGTACGGGATGAGACTTGTTTGCTTTGTCCTACACAATGAAATAGTTGCTCCTCCACAATGAATGCGTAACTTGAAGGGGATTCATGCTTGTCTTTATCTCCGCCCTAATCTGTATTACTATGTCCTTTAAGTCTCAAATTCCCATTACAAAAACATAGGATGAGATCTGCGGTCGATGTAGGTACCGAAGGCTTCTCTTGACGGTTTGGGAATGGGCCAACCGTGGGTCACTTTGGTCCCAACTTGCCATTCTATTGCAAAAAAGATGCTAGGTCGAGTACACAACATAACATCATTAGACTTACAACTGCACTTGTATTAAGTACTTTGGACATTGAGTCTTTTCTTTTCTTTTCTTTTTCCATTAGAATGTCAATTAGTTTGGAGTTATGCATGCATAAAATTCAAGAGTTTTTATGTAGATTTCTGAGAAAGATGAAGAAATCTCTCTGAATGGTCCCTTATGATCTTAACTACAAGCACTGAATTTGCTTCGCTTATGTCCTTCAGTTTAAAAGTGGAACAACCACTCTTTAGTGGCGACAGATAACTTTAAATCGTTTCTTGCTAACCAGATGCCGTTAACACACAACGAGTGGATAATGATACTTCCTTTTGAAATGTAGTGATCTTGTTCAATTATCTCAAATCATTTGCACTACTTTGCTAACCAGATGTCGTTAACACACAATGAGTGGATAATGATACTTCCTTTTGAAATGTAGTGATCTTGTTCAATTATCTCAAATCATTTGCACTACTTGCTTCATGAAATCTAAAGTACCGTTGCCTAGCTGATTACTGGAGACCATAAATCGAATGTTTAAGCAAACAGACAATGCGCTCCCGTGTAGATCTCTTCGTCTAGCTTTCTATTGAGAAATGCCATTTATTCATCCATCTTGAAAAGTTTACGGTCTATATGTGCGACAATAGCCAGAGGAGGCCTACTAAGACAAATATCACCACTCGGGAGAATGTCTCTCCATAATAAATACACTCCATTCTTTTGTAGCCTTTTGCCAGCAGACATGTCTCATATTTGTCAACTGATCCATCGGCCTTTGTTTTTAAAATACATAGTGCTTAGATGGAGGATCGACAAACTTCTAGACTAAGCCATTGAGTTCATCGCATCCTTCGTAGCATCCATCCATTTGTTACAGGCAGGTGAAGACAGCACTTCCTTAAATGAAGCATGCTCAGCAATACCTCGTAGAGTGCATATAAAAGTTTTCCCTTCAATCCCAAAATGACGAGTACAAATAACTCCATGTCTGCTATTATGAGTTGGGAAATCTTTGAGAATCTCGTGGGATGCTGTCACTATCTTGAGTATCTTCTAAGCTCTCACTAGAATAAAGTTAAACTTCATTCTCATCAGCGACTACGGGATGAGGTACAACTTCCCGACTGTCGCGGATTGGGAGAAAGTAGGGTGTCTTTTGATTCTTTAGTCTTTTATAAATTAATCTTCTCCCTTGTTTCCCAATACTTGAAAGTCATCCTCGATGAAGCCGACATATCAAGATGCAGTCTTAGTCGTCCCTTTATCAGGTTGTCCACTAAATATCGCATTACCCTTTGACTGTTTAGAATATCTTATAAAAATGTTTTTCGTAGCTCGAGGGTAAGTTTCCCATACTCATGGGAGGAGTTTTGGGCATTACCTGTTGAATCGCATGCTCATAAATACTTCGAATTGGGCTTCTCACCTTTTTGTAGTTCATATGGGATTGAGGGCACTAATTTGGAAGGCACTCAGTTAAGGATGTGGACTGCTGCTGACAAAGCGTCTCCCCAAAATGATTGGGAGTTGGCTTGCACCATCATCGATCTAACGATTTCCAGAATGTTCGATTCCTCCTCTCTGCGACTCCATTATGTGGAGGGGATGTGTAGCGTTTGCATAGTGCGATGTGTCGTCAATTGCCGGCGTATTCCCTTTTCCTCATGAAGTTCCTTAAATTGATTGGACAAGAGTGAAATTCTAAGCCGGGGATAAACCTGGATGAATCCGTTGCGATTGTAATCCCAATCAGACATTACCATTTCCAAGGCAAGGATTCTTAACTTTCGTTGTGAAGCGCTTGAAGCAATCTAATGCTTCGTATCTGTGTGAGATATGACAGACATAATGTAATCGTGTGTAATTATCAATAAAAGCAAGAAAATAAAAGGCACCGCGGTGAGCCTTCACATCCGTCTTTCTGGAGATCAGCTTTAAAGGTTGTTTTGCCCCGCCAGCCTTGCCGAAGGTTTTCTACAAGCCCTTCAGCTAAACAAGGTTCCTATGAAGCACCGGTGCGGCATTTAGGGTGAAGCACCGGCACCGGATACGTGTCGGGTGCGGGTGCGCCTCGGGTGCGGCACCGGTGCGTGTCCACAAATTTTTTCTTCTTAATTTCTTAAATCCCGGGTGCGGATCGGCTCAGATCTGTCACCATCGGCGACCATCGGGAACTCCGGTGACCACCGGAAATCTGAGAGGAGACACTGAAGAGAAGAAGAAGGAGAAGGAGAAGAAGGAAGGAGAAGAAGAAGAATAAGGAGGAGAAGGAGACTTACCGGCGATCCACTGCGGCGTCCCCGTGCGGCGAGTCCCGGCGACCCACTGCGGCGAGCGGCGAGCGCCGTCTTCCCCAGAGTCGATCGGTGACGATGTGTTGTCTCTGATCTTTTGACTTTTGAGTTGTTGACAATAGTTTTGTTATATTATTTTAAGGACCTCCAATTGTTAAGTTATTACATAAACCATTCCCAGTAATTTAAAGAAATAGAAGTGATACCACATAAAACTTTATTATGTTCAGTTCTACAATTTTAATATTTATAAAATAACCCATTAAACTTAACGAATTCTTACTAATTTGGTTGAAAGCTTTAAAATTTACAAAAAATCCATTAAACTTAAAAACTCACTACTTTGGTTGGAATATTAATATCTTTTTACATATATCAAACACATATATTATGATTACTAAGATTTAAATTGTTTAAAAATTAAATACTAAGCATACATAATTAAAAAATATTTATAAAATATGCCGTATCCCCGCCGCACCCGTATCCTAAAATTTTTAAAAATGCCGTATCCGCGTATCCGCACCCGTGTCGTATCCGCACCCGCACCCGTGTCCGTGCTTCTTAGCAAGGTTCACATGCCGGTAGGCTTATATTAGTGAGAGACCCCAATAGGCCTTCTCTAATTTTCTAGTCATCTTGTCTTCTCCAGTGTGTCCAAAGTCTCGCATGCCATGTGAGAGTCATCAAAAACATTATCAGTGGCTATACAAAAGAGTGAGAAATCAGAATCAATCAAATCTTATTAACAGCATTAGTCATTAGATAACCTTGTCCAAATAAGATACCACCAAAATAGATATCCAACAGACTTCTCATGAAGTTAAAAAGATAAATTATTATCTGATAAGACAAAACTGAAAATACATTAAGTTGTGCATTTGGCCCATGAAGGACATTAAGTAGAAGTAGAGTGCTTCCAGTTTGCAACTTGAGGCGGTAAGTACCAACTACCTAGACTTCCCAAGAGCTTTTCTTTCCCGTGAATATGCTTCAGCTACCGCCAAGGATTCGACGATACAGTCGATACTCTACATATGCCACCCTATTTTGTGCTACATGTTTGGTTGCTCTTGAGTCTTTGTCGGTTTGTGCACTTATGAGTGTTGGACCTTTCAGGTTGCAGTAGTAGCTCTTTACTTTTGGACATGTTTTTCCTAACACTGTGCTACCTCTATGGTGCTAAGCTACATTGCTTGTCATCGGTGTTGTTCCCGGAACTTTTCTTTTGCCTTTCCATCCTTATCTGTTGCGTCTGGGCACATTTGCGTATGCTGGCCCCCTTGGGCGACAAAGGCACCGGAGCGATTCACCTCTTTGTGCTCTGCTTCTAATAGGCAATAATGCAAAACATCAGCAACTGTTTTATGCTGTCATTGTGGGTCAAAATGGATTTCATATGGCCCCAGGAGCTAGGCAAAGATCCGATAACAGCTGTTACTTGCACCTCATCAAAGAGGTTTGTCCTCGCAGCTTTAAGATCTTTGATCAGCCTAAGGTGTTCAGCCGTAGTGGTTAGGATCATATTTGTACTCCTTAAATTTTCTAGGTTAAGGAATGCAACCTTGTGGAGGACATGCTCCCGTAGGCAAGTTTTAGTTGTTCTAACAGAAGAGGATAATGGTTAGTTTTCAAACTCCCGACGAGATCATTACGCAAGCTGCTTAACATCGTAACGCGTGCACATCGATCCTTTTTGACCCAAGTTGATACGTCTCCATGTCAAAATGGTGTTGGGCCCTATTTCCCTCTTCGGGTTGTGCACTGAGTTGAAGTATCCAGGAAATCCTGCTTGTCTAATATCGGATCTTTCGATGCCACGTCATAACTAGTCCCATCTAGTTTCTCTCTTTTGCTAATGTCGCCAACTATATTATGAGGCCATTTACACTACATAGATATGCATAAATGGTGATATTTATTGTTCGTCTTTGATATTTGTTCCAGATATATCCATTTGAATTAATGTTATTCCTTTTCTCATTGTTGTTTCAGAAATCTGCTCGGCTCGTAACTATCACCTAAAAAGTGAAGCATATTTTGAAGTTGGTAATGAACAAAATAATTCAGGAGGAAAATCTCATAATATCCATCATTTAAACACCATGCAAAACAAAATGCATGTGGGCTCATGTGAACCTAACGGTGACTTTTGCTATGATTTTCAGGAATATGCCCCGAGAATTTATTTTCCTAGATCAAGTAGAAATCTAGTATCTCATCCTTTTATGTCTGGTAAAATAGACGTTAATATGCACAGTTTAAATGGATGGGATGACCTCATTACTTTCTGTGGAAATGAGTCCAATAAATCCAGTTGGGAGATTAAGGATTGCTCGTTGACATGCATGTTAAGAGGTTAATCTTTATATGGACAATTGATCTTTGATATATCTCATTCTGAAACTCAACATTGTGATTACTAAATTTTACACTACGTATAATTTCAGGTCTGCGCGAAAGAATCTGAATGAAGAAACTATGCTATTCTTTCTAAAAAAAGATGGAACATTAAAGGCCTTACTGTTTTATACTGGAGTGTAGTTGTATAAAAGAAAATAATCCAGCCACTTTGGGCAGGTAAACAGTGAAATGAGAATCAACCCACACAAGAGGAGAAACTTTGTTGGCCAAAAAAAAAAGGTCCCAGCCATAGTCTGAAATGGCATTCCCATAATATTGTGCGCCATTAACCTGAATCCGCAAAACGGTGTTACCAACACCTTCATTTCTATTCTGTCTTTGAGTTACTATTCATCATATTCTCAAAGTCAAGTCCATGCAGTTTTGGACTTATTGTATATTGAGCCCTTCTTTAAAGCCATCCAAATGATGCACACAAGATATATTGGAAACCTCATGCTGCAAATGTTATAATCTTACTCCTCAAAATGAGGCATTTATGGCTGAAAGTCAAGCACAAACTTTCTGAAAAATTAACTTTTTTAATTGAGAAATGCAAGTTGAGTTTCTCTTCAAAGTATAGATAGAAAAGACTTGAAACTTTAGGAAGACATTCCTAAGATCATATTAAAGCTGAAAATAAGAATTTTCTGCCCAAGGGTGCAATGTGCTGTCCAACGTAACAAGACCCATTTTGCCGAAAGTTTCAAATGTGATGTCGTATGGTCCAAATGGAAACGACAACTTAATTTCTATGCATAAGCATCATCTAAAGTGAACAACACGCATATAAGCTCTGATACCAATGCAAGCTCAATATGTGAATTACCTCAAATGGATTTAAATACCCAAGGATTTGAAGTTTCTGTTATGAACTCTCTGATGCTTCCTCGTAAAAACATCTGCTAGAGTTGCTTCTATGATTCCATGAACCAAAAACCTTAAGCTTGATGGTAGCTTAAAAGAGAGTGTTACGTTGATGAATTGGTGTGTTGAACTGAGGAGTTGCAAGTTGAGGCCCCAAGTGGATGCCATATCTCACCCATCTAATGTGGAGAGAGATGGTAACAGTACAATTATAAAGGGTTCTACAAAGATGTTGGGGTGCCTATATTGAGTTTCTGAATAATCTTGAGACTTGATGGGTTCTGCCTGTGCACCTGAACAAAGAAAAGATAAAAAAAAGAGAAAAAAAAACCGTTCTAGGTTTTCAGTTTTACTCCTTAATTTTGTGTTGAACTTTGTGCAGACCGGACAAACAGTTGCCATTAAGAAAATCCGGCTTGGGAAGCAGAAAGAAGGGGTGAATTTCACCGCGCTTAGAGAAATTAAATTACTAAAAGAGCTTAAGGATCCGAATATCATAGAGTTGATTGATGCATTCCCTCATAAGGGCAACTTGCATCTTGTTTTCGAGTTTATGGAGACTGACCTTGAGGCCGTTATTCGGGACAGGAATATCGTTCTTTCGCTGGCTGATATAAAATCATATCTTCAGATGACATTAAAAGGGCTTGCTTTTTGCCACAAGAAATGGGTTTTGCATAGGTAATTTTGCACAAATGACTTGCATTTGGAATTCCTTGCTGGGTTTTTTGTTTATAGTTTATAGCTTATTCACCTCAGGGATATGAAACCAAACAACTTGTTGATTGGCTCTCGTGGACAGCTCAAACTAGCAGACTTTGGTCTAGCGCGTATATTTGGGAGCCCAGATCGAAGGTTCACTCACCAGGTATGCTTTTCCTGTCATCCATTAATCTTGGACAATGATCAAGCATGCAATCTGGAGGTCTATTTAGTCTTGGAATTATTTTCATTTCACAAGAACCTCTGCAGGAGAATTTGGTTGTGTTTCTGTGCTTTTTCTTACGACATTTACAATACATAGTTAGTTGATTAGATTCACAGCAATCTGTAGCTTTATTCGATTAGGCTTCTTGCATAGATTACAATTAGTACACTGATCTTTATTTTCTGAAGGGGATAGTGGGGGATCATTCAACGGGTATCATTTTTACACTTAGTCCATACAGCTAAAAGATTCACCAGATGGTCTAAGGTCCAGCGAGGAGCCCATTAGGACTTGTTTATCATTGCCTCATCTTCATCTAGCGAAGTAGCCCGTGAAGGTAAAGTCCTCTTAGGCTAATAGCTCTTTCTCGGGTCCATCACACTATCCGAGTCCTAAAGCTCCATCTGGCTTGTGATAGAACTTAAGAAAAAAAAAGGGCTTCATCAAATTGGTCTGGAGCAGTGTTACTAAAGGCGCAGACACACCTAAGGCGCAAAAGGTCCATGGAGCCTAGGCACAAGGCGCAAGGTTCATGTGCGCACTTTTTCGAAGCGAGGCGTAATATTAAAATAAATAACTAATAGTGCATTAAAACAATAAAATTACGTAAAAAATTTTCAGAACGTGACAATCAACAAACTTGCAAAGACTAGAAAAAGTTTTAAATTCCATAACATGATTAACATCATAATTTAACAAGCTTCCAGCATTCACTGAAAAATAGCAAATCACTAAATTCTAAGTGAACATAACACCACCATCCTCATCATCGCTAACAGACAAGGCAACAACGCTTTCTTCAAACGGAATCATAGGCTCCATCCAAGTCTGGTAGAGATTCTTCCTCAACTTCATCTTCTTCGTTTACCAGGTACCAGGTGAATTGAAGGAGTAGATCCACTTGACGTGGCGGTCCCATCTAATGACGACCTTGCACTTCTTGCTGTTGACCTTGAATGGTAGTTCGGCTTCGTGCCAGCAAAATGGTCACTATCAAACACGTTACCGTCTTCATCTGCATCTTAATCAGGCCTCCTAAGCAACCACTCATTACTTTCATCGATATTCTTCAATAAAAGAGGATCAGTCGTGTTGCCTGGATTGTATCATCGCTTTAACGCTTCACTGTATTTCACATACACCAATCATTCAAGCTATTTTGTTCAAGCCTGTTCCTTTTCTTGCTATGAAGCTGTAGTACAATATACAAATTGATTAATAGTCATTGCGTATGAAATAAATACGAATTTAGCGTAAACTTTACTACTAGATTGTAACTTTTACATGCTCAAAAATGTTCCTATTACGTTCACAGCCAGAAGCACTACAAGTAAGACTCGAAACCTTTATTGCAAACTTTTGCAAGTGTGGTGTTGATGACCCACATGAGCCCACCATTCCACTGAAATACATGAAAAATTTCAAAACTAATAAATGACTATTCATTAATCTATACATTATTATGAGTACTATGACACAAAAAAATAGTACTTGGTGCTTTTCTATCTCTCATCCTCTTTGACATGGGATTTCCAAATAGACCCTCCGCTCTCTTATACTTATTCAACTCAGTGTCAATCGCACCTTGTACTGCCGTATCAGGGTTCAACCTTTGAATGCAATCATATAAATCCATCATAACCGTTTCATTACTCTCCATGTCTAGGGTAGAGTAATAGTATTTCGGGTTCAAGAAATAACCAGCATGCAAAGGACGATGGAGTTGTATACTCCATCTACTGTCAGTGATCTCATAAACCTTCTTGTACTTCAACTCGTTCCCTTGGAAGCATTTGCAATAGCATCTTTATCTTTATCCATAGCCTTGTAAATGTATCCCATTGGAGGTTTTTTTCTCACAATCAACCCATCTAAGTAGTTAGAATAAGAGCGCATGCTACCTTTAAAGCATATTGAACATTATTTTGAAATGAAGGCATTAATACTATTTTTGCCTTCTAGCTCCTTCGATAATTTGCTATTGGCTCACTCTTCCGATGTAATCATTTTTTTCAAGTTATTTTGCTCTTTATGAATCCTTGACAAAGTGATAGTGGCAGTTGCAAATCTTGTTTTGCCAGGCTTCAACCGTTCAACGCAAGAGCCTTTTGAAATGTTGACTTCATCGTAAGTAACTTAAATATGTTCTATAAGATCAAGTCAATGCAATGCGCAGCACATGGTGTCCAAAATAAGTGTGGATAATCACGCTCCAATAACTTGCCTATCATACAAAATTGCAAATAAATTAAGAAATTTAATGTCGAACTAGCTAATAATATTGTACATTTATCAGCTAACTTGCCATACTATATGTTAGAATATACTAACTTGTTTTTACGTTGTTTGAGGCACTGTTTGTGACAACTTGAACCACATTCTTTGGCCCGACCTTCTCAACAGTCTTCTTAATCAAGTCATACATTAAGTCTCTGGCCTTAGAATGTTCGGAACATTAATGGACTAAAGAGACAAACTTCCTCTAGGACTATTCGCTAAAAAATTAATTAAAGTCCTTTCTTGTCCTTCCAACCATCACACATAATTGAATAGCTGGTTTTCTCCCACTCTTCTTCATGATCCTTCATCAGCTTACGCGTATTATCCTCCTCTTTCTTCAGTACGTTAACCCTAATCTCAAAGTTCACGGCGTTAAATGCAACTACATCATAATTTTTTTTTCTATTGCACTACAAGCCAAATTTCTCATCTCCTTTTTCGCTTCATTTTCAAACATCGTAGATTGCTTTATCTTTATCTTTTTCACTACCTCTTCTGGGTCCGGGGTGAAGTACACGTCCATTGGACCCATTAGTCTTTGGATTCCTACGAGGAGGTTGACAACAACTCCCGGTGGATGAAACCCCCTTCTTTCTGGATATCTAAACTACATCATTGTCTTCCTCCTCTTATTCATCATTGAAAACGTTATCCAAAATCGAGGACGCACTTAGCTAGTTCTTTCTTTTCTTTGACAGACTTTAACAATTCCTTTATCTCATCTCTTACATGTTCAGGACACTCTCGGCAGGTTGAAGCGTTCTTATAATCTCCAGCAAGGCGTTGCTTATGTTGATAAATACCGCCCTTTGTAATTTTTTAACATAAATTACAAGTCACTGCATTTTCATTGCTCGGATTAGCTGTACGTCCATATTTTCAAGCTGGGTCCTTTGTATTTGTACTCGGTGTCGACATGTATATTCCTGAGATTGAATTATTTGATAACACTGGAATTAGCTTATAACCTTAAAATAAAACAAACATTAATTAGCGTAAAAAATAAGTATAAAAAACATACTCAATAATCAATATCATACAATTCAATATGGAAAGCTTTGCCTTTCAATATCAAATAAACATGAGGCGACTGGTAAGGGAAATGAACTCACTACAGCTCACTACCATAAAATTGCATCAAAAGAGCTACTAAGATGAACCACTTTGATAAGGAGAGCAACTGATTTTGATTTAATGCAGAAAATTCTGATAAATGCCAAAAAGGACCCTAACTGTTAGAAAAATAGACCCTTTACCGCTCACTATCATATAATATTGCACACAAGTGTAGATCAATTAACAAGATATATCAACTCAGAAAGCAAATTAATTACGACAGTAGGTCAATTGCAGAACCAAAATTCTAACTCATGGGTGGTGGATTTGGAGAAACCCAATCAAGTAAGAGTAATAAACAGTGTCACACTCACACTAACCATCCCCCACCATACACACACACACACAAACTCTATAGGACCACTACGCACATGCTAACTAAATGAACTGAAGTTCGACTAGGTAGAAAGCAAGTAATAGCAACAATGGGTCAATTGCAAAACCAAAATCCTAACTCATAAGTGGTGAATTTGGCAAAACCAAAAATTCAAACACAAAAGCCTAAGCTATTTACACGTATCAATCACCCGCAAACCATATGGACAATGCAAAGAAAACAGTAACATTCAAGAACTTCCAACCATTCAAAAGATAAAGTGTCTTGAAGCTAGAGATGACCAAAACAAAGGGTCAAGGCAAACCGCAAATGGGATTTAGAATCATTACCTTCTACTACTCCATTCCCAAATTTGACTTCACAGTCTAACTTAAAGGTACAGTTATTGTATGGTTGTACGGTTTACACAACTGAGGTTTGAACTATACAGTTAAAAATATGAGTTGTGAGTGAGGGAGAGAGTGAGAGACTGAGTGATTTGTGCTGTGAGTTGTGACTTGTGAGTGACGGAGGAGGAGAGAGAGAGAGAGAGAGGGACAAACCGGCAGAGTCTTCAATTGGAGCAGTCCAACAGCAGCAGTAGAGAGGAGTGGCGGCGGCTGAAGCAGCGGTGGCCGGCGACGACTGGAGGGGTGACATCGAAGGCAACTGGCGAGGGGTTGAGACTGGAGAATGTGAGTCGTGAAATTGGGATTTGATTTGGGGATTTTTGGGTTAGGTTTAGTGACTGCGTTATAGAATATTAGTCAGACTTGGTGGAGCCAAAAAACAAAAAAATCTGGAAAAAAAAATAAAAAAAATGAACAGTCACATAAAGCCACGTAGCCTACCCAACAGCTAGAATTTATGCGCCTTGATTTGCGCCTCCACCGTCGCTGCGCGCCTTGCACCTTGGCGCCTAGGCTCACAAGGCGTGCGCCTTATCAAATACGCTGCTCCTAGGCCTAGGCGAGGCGCGAACAGTGAGCCTGGTTGCGCCTAGCTCCTAGGCGCGCTTCTTATAACATTGGTCTGGAGGATCACCCTATAATGTATTCTGTATCTAACAGCATTCTGCTCTTTTCTTTTTTTGTAGGGTTTTTGTAAAATTAATGTATTTTGAGCTTTGTTTACTGTTGAGTAGGTTTTTGCTCGATGGTATAGAGCGCCTGAGCTGTTGTTTGGTGCGAAGCAATACGGTCCTGGGGTGGATGTTTGGGCTGCGGCTTGTATATTTGCTGAACTCCTCTTAAGACGACCCTTTCTGCAGGTGCAAATTGATTTATCATGACTTATCAATTGTTCTGGATTTTACTGTTGTAATACTTGTCCATCACATTCATTTCTTCCTTGTGATGTCCATGTATTTCTGTTTGTGCTGGTTTTGTTGACATAGTTCGTGTATAGAGAACACATGACTTGATTAGTAGCTATGTGATTCAAAGGTCATTTTTTTTAATGTAGAACTTAGTAGACCGAAAGGCAAATTAAGTAGTTGTCAGCTGTCGAGTTCTCTATCCCTTTTTGTTTTATTTATTTATGCATTTTTTTATGTTTGTCACACTTATAGACCGTTATTGTATAGAATGGTGACAATGATCATATCTTTGTTTAGTTAGAAGGTTTGGTCTTTTAGTCATTGTAAATCATTTTGACTACTTGCAGTTGTATAACTAAATTTTTTGTTTCTAGTCAGACTACCGTCTTTGGTTGGTCTGGAAGTAATTTTCTCATGACATCAGCAATCACCAAATTATAATGCTGTTCTTTTCTAGCTTGCTTTTTCTACATGTCTTTATGGCTTTTAGTTATTGTCTTTAAGGTATTGATCAGGTCATCTCTACCAGAAATAAGATATCGCTATTAAGATGAATTGTAAAGGACATATTTGTTATCTTGAGAATGCTGTGAATGGCATAAAGTTTCTGGGGGCAGTGTAGTGAACTAATATCTACTTTTCAGTGTTGTTGAATGTTTTTGTGGACTAAACGTGCTTTTCCGCATCTTTGATTGACTGTAAGAGTGTCAAGGTAGTGGAGCTTTAGATACTAATAATCACCTTGGAGCATTTCGTGGATAATTTTGTTGGTAACGCTCAATGCTAATTGAAGGTGATTCACGTGCTTCTCTTTTTTATCCTTAAGGTTGAAGGATGCAGAGGGCTCCCTCCCCTCCCCCTCTGCTGCCTCTCTCTCTCACTTTCACAAAATAGGCTTCAACATGCTCATAGACGTAGAGATATATCTATCTATGGATTGAGATAGATTAGGCAGTACACATTCTTAACTTGCTTGTGCATTGATATTTTTGCAAGCTACATGCATTAAGCTGCAAATCATTTTGCTGAATAATATCTAACCAGGAAAGAGATAACCTGTCATCACCGTTGCATTCATTGATATTTTCTGCTCCAGCTGCGCGTTTTCTATGTGGATTTGAAAGTTACCATGCTTGATAACACTTATTTCATTTGGCGTAAATGCTTTCTAGGGTAACAGTGACATTGATCAATTGGGAAAGATTTTTGGAGCTTTTGGTACTCCAAAACACTCTCAGTGGCCCGATATGGTCTTCCTTCCTGATTATGTGGAATACCAGTATGTTCCTGGACAGCCTCTCCGTACATTGTTTCCTATGGCGAGTGATGATGCTTTAGATCTGTTATCGAAGATGTTCATGTATGACCCAAAAGCTAGAATATCAACCCAGCAGGCATTGGAGCACAGGTATGCTTGTTTTGAGAAAACTGGATGGTTTAAATCTATTTTATGATTTTTTTTCCCCTTTAGGTTCTTTTCTTCTGGACCTCCACCTACTGAACCCGCTTTGCTTCCAAGACCTCCCCCCAAGAAATCGTCCTTTAATTCAATGGTATCTGATTTCAACCCATTGGATGGTCCAACGGTTTTGTCTCCTCCAAGAAAGTCAAGGAGAGTGATGCCACATCGTGAAGGATTTGAAGTAAATGCATACCAAGCTGATAAGATCGATGATCATGGAAATGAAAGCAGACAAGGGAGTGGACATCCACCCACATCATTAGATTTTTCCGTCTTAGGAGCGAGACCGCCAACTAGACCAACAATTAACAGGTACACACTATTTATTTGGTAATCTCTAGTCAGTTCATTACTCTGTCTTATACACAGTTTCTGCATTTACTCACAACGAATTTAAGTTCTAGGTGGCATGGTAGATGGAGAACAAGTATGTAGGTCATTCGTGGGTTGTACTTTGGCCTTGGCTTCAATAGTGACTTGGCAGGGATGTTTGATAGGAGAGAGGGCAGTGGTTAAGAGTGGCTTGACTTGGCTACATATTGTAGTTACAACTTCCTTCAGATGAGAAGAAACTGAATGACACTGCCAAATGGAAACATGAGACTTTCTTGGTTTGCAGTGGATGTAACTCCAGTCGTATTCAAGAGCTATGGTTTAATTTTACGTGGAGGCTTTTTGAAGCTCCCACATAAGCTTTTGGAGGGACACTAGTTGCTCCATGATTGTGATTTTGTTGGTAGTGCTGTCAGTGTCCACTATAGTCACTGCAATTTGCTGAGTTGATTGTTTCAGATTTTGGTAAAAATCTGGCATTGGTGGTGAGGTCTATAAGTGCTTCGATTTTTAGGAGCCAATGGAACCCATGATCTGGAAATGAGTTGTGAAAGGTGGAGAAGGAGAGGGAAATTGGGCACAAGTTTAGTCGAGATTGAATTTCCAAGCATTAGGGGGGTGTCAATGAAGATGGCAATTAGCTATGAAGCACGAGTGTGGCAGTTTGGGTGAAGCACCCACACCTTGTGCAAAGTGCGTGTCCAAAATTGTATATTTGTGGAACTAATTTTCTGAATTTTGGTGCGGGTGGGACACGGTAGCGACATGGCCGAGACACGCACTGGATACTTGGGTTTAAAGTCGAAGCATTGAAGATTTTCTCAACCCAAAAAGAAATAATTAGGGTTTTCCGCCAGAGAGGAAACTAGAGAGAGAGAGAGAAAAGAATAAGAAGAGGTAGTCACGGGCGACCAAATTCAATACAAAGAATCCTGCATTCTAGCTATATCAACTAAACAGAGATGCAAGAAGATGTCCTAGATGGGTATTGTCCGGAATTGCCAAAAGAGGGGGAAGCACCAGTGATTCCAGAAAAAAGGAGATAACTCAATATTATCGATGTGGCTTTTGATGTTTTCAATCCATAAAGCTAAGATATATCCAGTGGTTCACCTTTTGAGAGCTGTATCTAATTTTTAAGTACTCACATGTTACTTGCCCCAATACTTTAAAGAAATAAAAGTAATGCCACATACACACTTAATTGTATTCAGCTATACAATTTCAATCTTCACAAAACAGCCTACTTAACTTAACAAACTATTACTAATTTGATGGGAAACTTCAATATTTATGAAACAGTCCATTAAACTAACAAACTCTCGCTACTTCGGCTGGAACTGTTGATAATTTTTTTCACATAAATAAAATGCATATATTATAATATCTGCAGTAACCCCATTGCACCCTTCTCCTGTAATTTTAAAAATGATGTATGCGCGTATCCGCACCCCCGCCGGGGACCGTGCTTCCTAGGCAGTCGGTGGAGGATTTTGTTTTTGATTCATAGCTCCAAGTCACAACAGAAAAATTGTCCACAACCCACGAAATGCCTACAACATACAGTACTAATGCAAGAGGAAAGAGAGAAGGTAGAGGCGTAGAGCTTGTCTAAAAGCAAAATAAAAAAGTAGAGCAAAGAGAGAGGAAGACATAAGACTAACACCTTTCGAGAAATGATGCCAGACGCGGCGGCCTGTTGTCGTGAGTGGTTGTGGGTGGTCATGCTTGTGGCTAGTTACTTCGCCGCAGCTACTCTTTGATTTGCCTGTTAGTAGGTTTTTTGTATAAGTTTTGTTATTTATAATTTGACTCCCGAAACTTCTGTTTTATGTTTTGACACCTGAAAATTGTGTTTTCACACCATAAGTAATGAATATCCACCCAATCCGTTCTCTATTTGCATTTGAGCTGAATCCGGAATTTAGGAAATTAAAAAAAAAATCAATTATACCGGACCTGCACCGCGCATGTGCCAATGCGACACCCGACATGCACCCGATGCGCATCCAATGCTGGTGCATCATCCATTTTGGCGCACTTATGCTTCATAGGCTACCAGCATATGCTATCTTCCAGTACTTACATTTATTATTGATAAATATACATATGCCTATATCATATATATATATATATATATATATATATATATATATATATATATATATATATGGGAGTTGATCCCTATCTACCGGTGGAGAAATAATTATTTCTCTGCCACCCATCTGGTCGTCTATGTGTGATAGTGGACTATGCAGATTACTTTACTTTTTTTACTGTAATTCGCCTAACCATTTACTCTTAGTAGCAGTTAGGCATTTTTACCAAAATACCCTTGGTCTAACCGGTTCAAACAACAACGGTAATACATATCTGCCTTTGCCTCTTAATTTCTCAGTCTAACGCCTAACCTACCAAATTCTCACTCTCTCTCTCTCTCATTCTCTCACACTTATTGGAGCTTTCCCAATTCTCTCTCAACACGTAGAGCCGAAGCTTTAGGTAGATGAGCTGCTGCGTAAGGGGTTTGTGCAAGAAAGTCATAAACCTTTTGTCGTTCCGACTGTACTCACTCCAGAACACTTGAGAGAAGAGGCTTCAGGTTGATGAGCTGTTGCAGAAGGGGTTTGTGCAATAAGGTCTTAGACTTTCCGCTGTTGCGCTCACTCCTAAGGCAGATAATAGTGTCAGGATGTATGTAGATACTCGAGATCTCAATAGAAAAACTACCAAGTATAGGTTCCCAAGCCAAGACTTGATGATATGTTCGATACACTTGCAGGGAATCAGGTCTTTACTAATATATATCTGCAGAATGCATCCCACCAGATCCGTATCAAAGAGGGTGATAATTGGCCACTGGCTAGTCATGCCATTTGTTTTATCCAATGCACCTAGTACCTCTACGCATGTTATGAATCAGGTCCTTCGTCCTTTCATTAGCCTCTTTGTGGTTGTCTACTTTGATGACATCCTTACTCATAGTATAACCCGAGAAAAACACTTAACTTACTCCAAGTGTTAGATGCTCTCCATTGCGAGGAGTTTTAAACTAGTTTGTAGAAGTCTTCATTTGCGCAGTCCTTCACTATATTCCTTGGGTTTTTGGAGTCCCAGTATGGAGTTGTGTGAATTCGGCCGTCACGGAATTTGCTAAAGCCTTAATGAACTCTGTAGAAGAGTTATCTATCAGAACAATAATCTTACCGATCAATTAACAACAAGTAAATCTATGTCAGGAGAATTAGTAATGTGTCAACAGAAATTGGTACAAGAAGCCGTGGATACACTTCTTGATAATGGAATCCTTAGGCAGCCAATGAGGGACGTTCATAATAAAGTATACAAGTTACCTTCAGATGTAATTGAAGGCAAAGAGGGAAGATTTCGTGAGACTCTGCTTGGCAACGGGTCGATCATTCCCGATGTTCCATCATTGTTGAGTGAGATAGAACATGAAACCATAAGCTCCCAAGTGGGAGGGCCCAAGGGCTCTGACCTCGTGCCTGTTGAAGAATGAGCCGGTGACTCATGAACTAAGCACGGACACGGGTGTGGATATGACACGGGTGTGGATATGACACGGGTGCGGATACGCGGATACGGCATTTTTAAAAATTTTAGGATACGGGCGCGGCGGGGATACGGCATATTTTATAAATATTTTTTTAATTATATATACTTAGTATTTAATTTTTAAACAATTTAAATCTTAATAATCATAATATATGTGTTTGATATATGTGAAAAGATATTAATATTCCAACAAAATTAGTGAGTTTTTAAGTTTAATGGGTTCTTTTGTAAATTTTAAATGCTTTCAACCAAATTTGTAAGAATTGTTAAGTTTAATGAGTTGTTTTATAATATTAAAATTGAAGAACTAAACATTATAAAGTTTTTATGTGGTATCACTGTTATTTCTTTTAAATATTGGGGTTTGTTAAGTAATAACTTAACAATTGGGTTTCTTTAATAATATAACAAAACTATGTGGCAAAAAGTCAAAAGTCAGAAAACCAAAACATGGGTAACATCGACACACCGACTCCTTCTCCTTCTTCTCTGGCAGCAAGCGCACGGCGACGACAAAGGCGAACGGTGCCGTAGTGGATCGCCGGTAAGTTCCCTTCTCCTTCTTCTTCTCCTCTTTCTTCTTCTGCTACTTCTACCTCTTCTCTCCAATGTCTCCTCTCAAATCGCCGGTGGTCGCCGAAGTTTCCGATGGTCGCCGGTGGTGACAGATCTGAGCCGATACGCACCCGAGCCGCACCCAGGATTTAAGAAATTAAAAAAATAAAAAAAAGTTGGACACGCACCTGTGCCACACCCGAGGCGCACCCGCACCCGACGTGTATCCGGTGCCGGTGCTTCACCCTAAGTGCCTCACCGGTGCTTCATAGCTCATGAACAATCATTAGGCCAGGAGTTTGCACGAGTTAGCCGTTTTCTATAGGAAGTTTGCCAAGGGCTTTAGTAGCATAATGGCTTCCATTACTAATGCATTTTGAGTGAACAAAGACAAGCTGTCTCAAGCCCCAGTTATAGGACTTCATGATTTTAGTAGTCTTTGCAATTGCTTGTGACGCCTCAGGTGTTGGGATTTGGGTGGGAGGTATTAAGCCAGGGGGCCATTCTGTTGCATTTTTCAGTGAGAAACTGAATGAGGTCGTGTAACGATACTCCACCTATGATCGTGAGTTCTACACAGTTTTTCAGGCACTTAAATACTGGCGAAACTATTTATTGCCTACGAAGTTCATTTTGTACTCTGGTCATGAGGCGTGAGGTTCAGATCCCTGCATGCTAGAGGGTTGAGTTTATCCAAGAGTACACCTTTGTGCACAAGCTTTGTAAGGGAGTATACCGGTGACGCACCTAGTAGGGGGGTAGCCACCTTACCCAATGTGATGGTGAAGGTAGCGAGTTTTGAGAGGGTTATTCACGAGTAACCTATTTGCCGAGATTTTAGTGAGATCTATGCAGCCTTTCAGGATAGTGATTCTCCCCATGGTCATCTTGGTCACGACAGAGACCATGGCGCTTGTGGAGGATAGATTCTTTTGGCCAAGCGCTAAGCCTGATGTAGCTCGTATTGTTTCATAGTGTCGTACGTGTCAGTGTAGTACGCATCAGGCAGCTAAGGGTAGTATGCTTCTTGGAGCTGCGTACTCCTTTGCAAGACGGTAGCATACACTTGGTGTTAGGTTTACCGACGATTGTCATGGTTTGTTGTATATCTGTAACGATGATTCTGGCGCTATCTATGGTTTGTTGTAAATCCGTAAGGGGTGGTAAGTGGTCAGGTAACTCACTAGGTACAACATCCCTAAACTTGGAGAGAGCCTAACATTCGTACGAATCTCCTCTAAACACCTTGTAGGGGTATCCTTGGTCTTTCTGACCAATAAAGCATAAGCAACCCCCCTTCTCTACAACACCTCTAAAAGGCCCTCTAACTAAGTACGAGGCGTTTGACTGACTGGCTTGACAGGCATGGCATTTCCTTTTGGGCAACCCTTAGGATTTCTTCTTTTTATTTGGACGGTGTTGATACTATCCGATTTCTCCATATATATAAAGACGTATGTGTTTGTCCTACCAAAATAAGTCCCATTAACATCAGAAATCCAAGGTTGTTCCCAAGAGGACATGGGCAACTTCCATGGGAAGGACATGACACCACATCCGATCATGATAACAAGCAAATGGATCTGAACAAGACACCTTTGAGTGCCATGCATGGGTGTCTTGTTGGCTCGTAGGACTGAGTTATAGCTCTGGCTTCAACTTTAGCATGTTCACTGCGGACTTAGCCGCCAGATTCATGCAACTACCTCCATCGATAATGATCTTACAACTATTCCAGACAGTAATGTGTGGAAAATGGTAGTATGCCTCTAATCCTCCTCATGGGCACGGTAAGCAAACACCTTTTCACATTGCGGGTTGCAGGGACGTCTCCTCTCTCGAGCGGATCCTCTGCGTCACTCTCCCCTTCCTCGGGGACATGGATGTTCTCTCTAGATGTCTGTCATCTACAAATCCTTCTCCTTCCTGTGTACCCCCTCTTTATCCATCATAAGGTTGTTGGAAGAATCAATGATCCCAGTCACGTGTGGAAGACCTCTCCCCCTGTCCTAGTTTAGTGGACATGCTCGCTAAACCTACTACCTTGGGTCTTTCGTAGCTTTGCTAGCAGCATTATTACATCGAGAGGTGCCAGGAAATGTCCGAACTGTCCTGTCAATCGGCTGACTGAAATTTTCGAGCATTTGAGTCACCGGAGTATTGACTCGATTGACTAGACAACGGTGCTTTCAAGTACTCTTCCAGCTTAAGGGCAAGCTGAATAGCTTCCTCTATATTGTCAACCCTGTGCAGTGCCATCTCTCTCCTACTTCCCTAATCTCTTTTCGACTGTCTATTCATGAAACAGGTTAGAGCATTTGGCAACTGACATGTTTTTATACCGCAACCTGGTCATCAGCTTCGACAACCGATCCTCTTACACAGTGTGAAGATATTTCTCCTCCAAGTTGTTTTTCATCTCTATCCAACATTGAAGTGGTTCATGAACCCATTCCTCAGGTTGCGTCTCTGCAGAAGTCTTGTAAACTTTGGCTGGACCAACTAACTTCATCTTGGCAAACCTAATCTTTCGACTGTTACTCATTTCATATCACTCGAAGAAGTGATTCATACTAGGTGACCACTCGACGATGACTTGTGGGTCAAGCCAACCATCGTAACTAGGTGCGTTAACCTTGACCATCCTAGTAACATTCTCGTCCCCACCATAACCCATATGCCTATGGTAATGACCGTAGGCATAGTCTTGGCTATCGTCAAGTGGGTGTTCTTAACCATGGGCTCTCCTCTGGAAGTTAAAATTTCCATCAAATCGGCCTTGACCGGATTTCCTCCGCTCTACGGTGGTCCAAATCCTCTCCGAAAACCAACAAATGGCCGGTCATAAGGAATTTCCTCCTCATTGCCTGGTTGTTCTACACACGGCCCTTGGTGCTCTTTATTGTTTGTGTCACACTACCTTCGATTCTCAACCCTAAGGTTTGGGTCTGCCTCATCACGGTTGGTCTAGCTTCTAGATTCGCAACTCAGTTTTCTATACTTTCTACCTTACTCACTGATCGCTCATTACTCACAAATATCTCGGCTAATTGGTAGACTGTGTTGCAGTTGTTCATCACTAAACTTCTCGGGAAGATAAACCACAGATTATTGCTTAAAATAACACCCCAGAATATTCAGAAAATAAGTAGGGGTTCACCTGACGTTCTGAGTGAAAATGCTACTGCTTCCCAATTGATCAGCAAATGTTCACCCAATTAAGTTATCAAATTCATGGGAAGAAGCCGCTAACTGGCGAACATCCAGGATCTTTTTTTCTTTCTTTCTTTCTTTTTTTTTTTAAAGGAGGAGAAAGTTTTTTTTTTTCTTTTGCTGGTTCGGTTAAGGCCAAGTGCTAAGCCGGATTCTGGTCTATATAGTTGGTTCTTGTAAAAATATGGCGCGGGCTTCTTTTAATTGGAAAGGACTGGGCTAGTTTTTAAGTGCAAAGGGTGGGCTTGGGCTTATATGAAAAAGGTTGAACTTACCTGGTCTACTGAGCCCACTTGTCACAAGGTCCAGGTTCACAAAGCAACAGTACTACTTTGGTTCTTCCTTTAAGATGAGGTTGCACAGCAGCGGTGGTGGCTCAAGGAAGTTGACAAGGCAATGACGACGACAGTGTGCGGGGACGACGGTGGCAGCTTGCGAATACAACCATGGTGGCTTGCAATGAAGACGGCAACGACTTGCAAAGAAGATGGTGGCTGCTTGCGATTAATATGGCGGCCACTCGCGAATATGAATGCTGTAGCTTGTGAAGACGATGGCAGTGGCAGATGACGATTGAGAATAGATGGTTTTAATGAAACAGTGAATTGATCAGAGCTGCACTTCGATGTAACCCACGATTGGCTGCGGTAGTGATTAACTGTGTACATGGTGATGGACTGCTATGATGATCCTGATTAACGCGATCTGGTGGTGCGGCAATGATGATCTGATCGTGGTGGACGACTGTGGCTATTGGCGAACTGATGGACGATGAATGGCATAATCCGATTCTTTTGTTTTTGGATTTGGATCTGAATCGAAGCCAGGTTTATGCTCTGATTACCGCTTTGGTCCAGGACAGAAACTTTAAAACAAAACATTCAATCTGCTTACCCTCCCGCTGGCATTCAGCTAATCCTCAGACTATTTTGAGTCCACTAACCTTCGTTGGTAAAATTTCTAATATCCCAAACTGAACCAAGAGTGATCCTTTTACACTTGATGTATGGGGAGTCACCAAGACCCTAATCAACAATAAAGTAGCAAAATGCCCCAGCAAGGATACATAACGAAAAGCAATAAAGCTCAAATGGAACGACAAAGTAAATTATCTTGTTGCTATTGTCCTATGTCTAGAACATTCTAGAGTTCTCCTAACTTATATAGAATTTTCTTTTCTGTTTCTGGTAAGATATTTTTTTCTTGCCTATATAGTAGCCTCATTGTACTCAGTTTTTATTAATACTCTTTAATATTATTGTCTTTCCCCTCACCTTTTCTATCATTGTATTAGAGTCGTACGATCCGCTGGTTTGAGAGTCTTTCAACGCCCGGCCAATTCATGTGCTTTTGTTTCTTTTCGTGCTCTTCTTTTCTTCTTGAGTTTAGAATTTTGGTCTTTCTTGCCTTTTTCTATACAGTGATCTTCGTTTGTGCTGAAACCCTAGCCACCGCCCATTGAACGCCCAGCTTCACAAAGCACCCAGCCCACAGCATGTCATGGAATCATACTGTTCATCAACTCTAGCTTATCTCTTTCGCTCAAAAAAAATATTTTTTTTCCTTCTTCAGTTTCCTCTGTCGATTTCCTTTAGCCCAAATCCTAATCCTACACCCCCATAAGATTCCGTTCCCTTCACCGATCACAATGCTGCCAACCATGCCCCTCGTTCGGTACCTGCAATGGATCCTGCTCTTGTCTTGTTCTGAGTCCTGCCTTATTCTAAGTCGTCGGACCTCGCTCCGGGACTCTGTTATGTTCTTAGTCTGTGGACCTTGTTCTGGGATTTTTGTCTTGTTCTTAGTCGTCGCCTCATCCCGAGACCTTGATGGTTTTATGTTCTCACATCACCGGACTCTACAAATGGAATTCATCTCAACTTGGATCTCACAGTGCAGCTAGTGACAAGACACCGCTCCGGACTTAACCTTCAAACTGAAGCTTGTTTGTTCTCTACGAACTTGAGTGACCTCCAAACTCAAGCTTGTTTGTTCTCTACCAACTTGAGTTTGAGGGGGAATGTTAGATGATATATATTAATATGGAAATGACCTTATCGCTATTGTCTTATGTGTAGAGCATTCTAGAATTCTCCTAACTTATATAGGATTCTCTTTTATGTTTCTGGTAAGATAGTTTTCTCTTGCCTTATAAAGGCCTCATTATACTCAGTTTTATTAATACTCTAATATAATTATCTTTTCTATCATAAATTAATAGCGGCTCTTAATGACGACACTTGGAAGCCCAAAGGTTTGATGATCCATATCATCTTCTGAACTTACAGATAAGAGAACACTTAGATGGCAGAACAAACTGATAAGGGGAGACATGATCCCTTGTCTCAGCTCTTAAGTCCCTGGAAAATCTTCCTGAACTACTCCGTTTAATTCAATGGAGAAGCAGGGAGTTTGAAAGCATTGGCCAACCTACCAAATCATGGTGAACAGGAAAAACCCATAGCCACCAGGACTTCTTGTAGGGAACTCCAACTCAGAGAGTCACAGGCATTGTTATCGGGATCAAACCTGCATCAAACGGGCCAAGGTGGCGGTTCACTGATTCATTAGTTCAACCAATCCAACCGCTTCAACCGGATTTACAACTAAATAATCAAAAGATATATAGAACCTTAAGAGTAGGCTGAAGGTAGTATTATTATGTTAAAAAGAGAGTTGTCCCGAAATTAACACAACAGTACAGTGAATGCTGCTATGGAGTCCTGCAGAAATGATAAAGGTTCGAGCTTATGCCTCAATTATCTTCTTCTTTGTAATCAAGCATCATACAAAGCAGTTCCAAGCCGGTTCACTCTTCTGGTTCAACCTCGGTTGCATTTAAGTCACTTTCTATTTTCTCTCTCTATACGGCAACAAGATGTTTAATATGATGCTTCCAAAGAAACAAAACAAGGTTTGGCTACAAGAGTACAGTGAGCTTTTCCTAAGTGATCTGTGCTTGTCCCAAGTTTCAATGCAAGCAAAGTTCCTCTAGAGGGGAATTCCCGCTCAAGGTGTGGGCTTTACTTTCTACGTTTTCTTCATTTTCTCTATTGAAGAAAACGATGAATGAAGGTGCTAAGGTGCAAAATTAAGGCTTCATTTGTCTACCAGTTAACGCTGAACATTTTTAAGAATGACAACCGTGTCTGCGAGTCTGTTATGAACAATAGAACAGGGAATGACATTGCAAAAATAGGAAAGAGAAAGAGCCAATATTCAAGTAAGCACGCGGGACAGACACTTTAAAAGATGTTACTGAGGCAAAGACAACTCAATAACAACTGGTGGGTCCTAAGAGAGTTCGGAAAGCGACTGGAAATTCCGTTGGAACGACGATTTGAGGTGACTATCGTTAAGAATGAAGAGGGCAGATAGACTTGTCAAGTTGTCCTCTTTGTCAAACAATGCCCATCAACCGCTTTTAAGAGATAAAGCCTCTTTTTTAAATAAATTCTGCCTGCAGGGACCCAAAAATGAAAGAAACGAAAAGAAGAATATTATATCTTTGTTCTTAAAACCGTCTTGTAAGAAGCCATTCCTATTTTACATTCTTAACTTCATAATTTTCTTTGCCATAGAATGAACATACGCAAGCGTAAATGTGTACGCTCAATGTATGGACTTTCTTCAAGTTGAAATTTATAGCTCTTTTCTTAAATGCCCGTAAGTCCGGGTTTCAAGGATGTGGCGTTTGTGAAGGGTGTCGGTACTATGAATTAACTATTATTTCCTATTTAGCAGTGAACATAGCCTGAGAGAAGTTTTATACAGAATTTACATAGACACGGGCATATCTTTGTAAAAAAGAGGTGCAAGCATGTTACGTTATATGGATCTTGCAATCTGTTAGACCTTGCATTTTATTCTCATTTGTCGTCGGTAATTTTTAGCCTGAGAAGTTTTATACTGATGCATAATACATGTATAGGCTCGGGCATATCTTTATCAAAAAGTGATGCAAGACTATTACTCTATATCAATCTTGCAGTTGCTGGTCTTTGCCATTTATTATTTTGATATATCTTCTTTGCATTTTGTAGTGCTGATAGAACACATCTCAAGAGGAAGTTAGATCTTGAATTCCAAAATCGTGAAGAGTAGTCTGTATATATACACCTCTACACTAGTATGGATGCTTGTCCGATGGATGCTATAACGCTGTATGGGGTATGCCTTGGACCTTTCTAAACTTAACAATCACTGCTTGTACTTGTCCTGATTCCTGATTCTCAGATAACGTATTCATGAATTGAAATCCCTTTGTTCAAATTATTTGGTGGGTGCAGTCCTCCTAGGAAGTGGGTCCACCTTAGATTGCAAATTTCGTGTCGAAGAAAAAGAGAAGAAAGCAACCCCTCTTGATGCTTCACTATACGCACACCGGCTTACAGGAGGGAAATTTTCCAAAGTTGCTAATTTAACTTAATGCTGAGTGAGAATTCTTGATTCATGAGTTTGATTGTAAGCATTTGACGTCAAATTCTGTTTGTTAAGTGATTCGAAATAGAGGGAGACTCAAACGAGTGTTTCAAATACTAAAGTTTGAGATACTAAAGCATATTGTGCGGCTGTGGTGTTTGTACAACTGTCACCAGCTTATAATTGTTTCTTACTATTTGGCGCTGTACTAAGCTTAGCTACCATGATTCAATGTCTTGTTAGGCCGAGGATGAGGTAAGACCCTAATGAGTATTTTGTGGCCAAGAATCATTTTATGCATGACTGATGCAAGAGCCGATAAGGAACCGTCACAAGGAAGGTGGCTTGCCCAGATGTGTGTTAAAGGCGGACATCCAAAAGGCCTATGAATCAATGGGATGGAATTTGTATTTATTTGCATCAGGATCGTGATTCACAACTGTATCAAGAAGTGTGTAAGTACAGCTAAATTCTCTATCATCCTTAATGGTAATGGAGGGTTATTTTGCTAGTTCGAAAGGGCTTATGTGGGGAGATCCTATCGCACCTCACTTACTTTTGTTGGTGATGGAAGCTATTTCTGGTTTTCTTGATGATTATACTGCCGTTTTTAAATTCAACTTTCATTTAAAATGTGAAGAATTGCAAATCAATCATCAATGCTTTGCAGATGATCGTTTCATTTTGGCTGTTGCAGATCAAGGGTATATTACAAGGATCAAGTAGGCTTTAGATGAGTTTGGTTCTATTTTGGGCATTATCCAAACTTGCATAAGAGCGCATTGTTCTTAGCTGGGGTAAATGAAGAAATGGCAGCTCAGTTGCTTCAAATTATTGATATATCCCCTTGGAAATTCCCTGTTACAGATCTTGGGGTGCCTCTAATACTTACCGAGAGGCTAACTAAGAAAATTAAGGGCTTGACTACAAGGTATATCCCGTATGCAGGTAGAGTTCAGTTGGCCATCTCAGTACTAGTGAAGTTAGTATGCAAGTATGTTGGTGTTTAGTCTTTATCCTACCAAAGAAGATAATCCATCAAATCGAGTCTAAATCCAGAGCTTTTATTTGGCATGGGAAGGATATTAAGTGTAAAGGTGCAAGATATCTTATACTGAAGTTTGCCTACCTAAACGAGAAGGTGCCGCTGTTTATGAAGAGTTCGGTTATTTACAGCCCTACATATTGGCAGTTGAATAGTGTTAGTCTTTTTAATGATTTTCTCGTGAACAATGAAAAATCATTTCCAAAAGTAATGGAAAATGATCACTTATACCATTACCTACCGGTCTACCACCACGTCATCCCCTGATCTCTGCTGCCACCCACCATCAATACCTCTGGTCATTGCGAGCACCCACCACCACCACTTTGAATTTTGGAACGAGAAATTGAAAAAAACAAAAAAAACATGAAAATGCCGCAACCAAAAACATGAGAGCGTTATTATAGTTGCCATCAAAAGTTCTGAATAGCATGATTTGCATTTATATGAAAGCAACTATTACTGCTGCCAATCTCCAAGTCCAAGCCCAACCAACCTACAGAAACATGATTTGAACTTCTCACACAACCAAAACCCCCCTAATCTGGTTGGGTTTACCTATCATATTGGGGATTTTCTGAATCTAGAAAGATTAGAAGCTCCAAGTTTGAACAGGACTAGGATTCATGGAAGGGGTTACACGTCCATATACAGTGCAAGAGAGTTGAGATTGCCCTTTGCTTTCCCTGTAAAAAGAGCGCATGATAGTTGTTGTTCCTTGCTCTGCTTCTTGTTCTCAGACTTGGTTCCTGATCGACCTACAAACTCGGCAATATCAAGATTTCAACTGAGAAGTCCGTGATGGAAGTGATAAAGGCAAGCAGCACGACCTTCGAAAACGCTCACGACAAGGTAGCCTTTGCGGTCCATGCCACCTTCCTTGTCGCCGGTTACGTTCTCAGATCCACTGGTCCGACTGCCCATGACAATGCAGCTATTGAGTATCACTACGTTCTTGTATACACTACGATCCAGAAGGGGTCTCCAAAGGAAGCGACGCTAAAGGGCCGCGTCATTTATGATAAGCAGCGCTTCGACAGGTTGCGAATTCATCCCTTTGTGTCTCAAGATTGACGTTGGGGATTATGTTTCTGATGGAGAGAAGAAAGATGGACGCAGTAACGAATACATGTCAGTGTACAAGAACTTCGGGAAGCTTGTGAACATGGTTGATATACAACTTTTGACCATGATGCGCATAGACTTTATGCAGCTCATAGAGAAGGGAATCGACACAAGCCGCTACGTCAAAGAGATGCGTAGACCAAGTGGAAAAGGGACTCACCTGATTTGGATCACTTCCGGAACTGAGTCTGAGGCATTAAGAGTGGTGGAATGGCTTGTATTGACAAGTCTCTAGTTAGTAGTATTTGGCAATTTCCAACCCCGTGGATGAAATATGTATTGCTTCTACATTTTAATTGCTGGTGAATGCTTTATTTCTGAATTTCTGTAGCTTGCACTGATCAATTCTGCGTAAGTTGTGAGCAGTTGCTTGATGAAATATGTAAGCAAGTAGTAAGCACTGATCTGGAACAATTCTTGAACTCATTCTGAGGCATTTAGAGTTGTAGAGTGCTCGTATTGACAAATCTGTATTAAGTCTTTGCAACTGCTTTTACTTCTTAATGAATTAATAAGTACTGTTTTGTTTTTCACTTCTGAATTTGTAGACCTTGCACTGTTCTATTCTATGCAAGTAGTTTGCAATTGCGTGATGAAATATGTAGTGGCTTTTACTTCCTTTCCTAGTTTTCTTTCCAAGTTTTGCTTTGAATTAGTTCTCTTTGACCATAGTTTGATTTGTTTCTTCGAGCCTAACGGATCTGAAGACCAGAAAACCAAAGGGGTCTTATAAGAGATAAGATAATAATATTGATATATCTATAAGTATGTACAAGAGAGCCTTTATATAGGCATGATAGAAAACCTAAAGAATATTCTAAAATATGGAAAATAAAATAATAACCCCTTGACTATACAAAATCTTATACAATAATATCAACACCCCCCCCCCCCCCCCTCAAACTCAAGGTGGGAGAGAACGCGCCAACTAGAGTTTGGAAACTAACTCTTGAAGTCGCCCTGGAGGATGTGAAACGGTGAAAATGTCGGCCGTTTGATTGAGAGAAGTGACAGAATGTAAGCAAACAGTGCCACAAACAACATGCTGACGCACGAAATGACAATCGATCTCTATGCGTTTGGTGTGCTCATGAAACACATAATTGTGAGCAATCTCAGTGGCACTTCAATTATCACAATATAAAAGTGTAGCAGTAGAATGTGTAACTCCCATGTCTTTAAGTAGCCAACGCAACCATAAAAGCTCCTGGGTTGTATCAGCCAGTGTTCGATATTCAGCTTCCGTATTAGAACGAGCTGTGAGGGTCTGTTTCTTACTTTTTCAGGAAATAAGTGAGGTACCAAGAAAGAAGCAAAAACCAGTACTAGAGCGTCGATCGGTAGGATCCCCAGCCCAATCAACAATAGAATATGCATATAGCTCAAAAGAGGAATAAGCTAAAAAAATATAAGCCATGAAGTAAGGTACCCTTGATGTATCAAAGGATGTGAAGGACTGCCGCAAAATGAGTCGTACGTGGAGCAGAGCCATGAAATAAGGTACCCTTGATGTATCGAAGGATGTGACGGACTGCGGCAAAATGAGTCGTATGTGGAGCAGAGAGAAATTGGCTAACCAAGTGCACAACATATGCAATATCAGGGCGAGTGACGGTCAAGTACACAAGACTGCCAACTAATGTGCGATACAAAGTACGATCACGAAGAGGTATACCATCAAGAGGAGTAAACAGTACATTAGGCTCAAGAGGAATAGAAGCGATTTTGCTATCAGTTAAACCAGCACGAGAAAAGGAGATTAAAAGCATATTTAGCTTGAGTAAGATAGTATCCGTCAGGGGCAGTGGAAACTTCAAGTCCAAGAAAGTAACTGAGTGTACCAAGATCTTTCATCCCAAAGTGGTGATTAAGATCTTGTTTGAGAAAAGAAATGCCATCAAGATACTGCCCATGATAATCACATTATCCACATAAAGGAGCACAAATATGAACCCCGGGCAGATTTTTGAATAAAGAGTGCAGAATCATATGCACTCGATGCAAAACCAAATTGCTACAAAGTGGAACTGAACTTGGCAAACCCAGGCATGGGGAGCATGTTTGAGACCATATATTGCACGACGAAGGCGACAAACTTTGTTCAGAGGATGAGAGTATCCTGGAGGAGGCTGCATATATACTTCCTCAATGAGATCACCATTAAGAAAGATATTCTTGACATCCATCTGAATAAAGGCCACTTGCAAACAACAACAACTGTAAGTAAACTACGAACAGAGGTAAGGTGAGCTACATGAGCAAATGTTTCTTAGTAGTCAATACCATATTCCTGTGTAAAGCCCTTTGCTACCAAACAGGCTTTATGATGCTCAATGGAGCCATCAGAGCGAGTCTTAATTATATAGACCCAATTGCATCCAATGACTATTTTTCCAGGAGGAAGAGCAACTAGATCCCAAGTATGGGTTTTAGCCAGTGCCTGTAACTCATCGTGCATCACTTGCTGCCAAGCGGGATTAGAACTAGCCTCGCTATAAGACTAAGGCTCATGTAAAGAAATAATAGCAGAAAACAATGAAAGTCCTGAAGATATGCTAGAGGTTTTTGTGCCCGCTGTGAACGATCATGAAGGGAATGTGGAGATTCAATAACTTCAGAGATAGATGGTAGACCTTGATTAGGTGTAGCAGGAGCAGCAGGGCGGGCAGACATCTCTGGAGGGGCAATAAAGTCGTCAGGAGGTGGCATGTGGGTTTCATCAGAGTCGTAAAATAATGCAACAAATGAACTAGTAAAAAATGGAACACTGGATGAAAAAGATAAATGAAAAGAAGAGATAGAGGATAACATCTTATGTTCCCAGAAAATAACATGGCTAGAAATACGTAAACAATTAGAGATGGGATCCCAACACCGATACCCCTTATGTTCAATACCATACCCTATAAAACAAAAAAGACGTGCACGAGGTTTTCATTTTGTACGCTCGTGGGGTTGGAGAAGAATGAAACAAGCACAACCAAATACTTTAAGCATACTATAGTCAAGAGATGAACCATATAGACGATTATAGGGAGTTTGATTACCAATTATGGGAGATGGAACACGATTGATAGTATAGACAGCCGTAAGAGCAGCTTCCCCCCAAAATTTTTCAGGACACGAGATAGAAATAAGCAAAGCACAAACAATGTATAGAATATGTCGATATTTGCATTCAGCATGCCTATTCTGTTGAGAAGTGCTGGGACACGATTTATGAGTAATGGTTCCATCCTTTTAAGAAGTTGGAGAAATTCTTCTGATTTGTATTCCATGGCATTATCATTACGAAAAAGCTTAATATTGAGAAAGAATTGATTTTTGACCATGTTAACAAAAGTATGATATATTTGAGATAATTCAGATTGATTTTGCATCAAATATAATCATGTAAAACGAGAATAATCATCAACAGAAATGACAAAATATTTGGATCCTCCCATAGTAGTGTTCGGAAAAGGCCCCCAAATATCAGAGTGAACGAGATCAAATAGAGCAGAAGAAATTGAAGTACTTAAATGAAATGGAAGGCAATTTGTTTAGCAAGCTGACATGACAAACAATCAAATTTTTAGAGCTGACGATACCTAACAAACAACTAGAGACTAAAGGATGTAGCCGAGAAAATGAAACATGACCTAAATGAGAATGCCACTACTCAAGAGAATTTTGTGAAGCAACAGAGGCAGCAGACTGATGCAAAATGGTAGGACGATGAGGGATGGACGATTGATGAGCTCAAATAATCATCGAACTTTACGGCCGATCCCAATAGTTTGGCCCGTCTATGGATCCTGCACACGACAACCAGTACGAGAAAAGTGTAAGTCAAAACCAAGATCACAAAGTTGACCAACAGAGATAGGGTTTAACTTAAGAGAAGGAATAAAGTAAGTATCAGGAAGAGACAAGGTAGATGTAGAGATATGACCAATATGATTAACAGGCATATGAGAACCACCGACAGTATGAATAAGTGGATAGTGGGACATATGTTGCTTAGAGACAAAAGAAAAAGGATCAAATGTCGTATGATTGCAGTACCCATAATCAAAATACCAAGAGGAGTTACTTGAAGTAACTGAAAGAGCAGAGAAAGACGAAGTACCAGAATTAGACATGATTTGCTTTACTATTTCAGCAACATCATTAACTGAAAGAGAGGAAGATGAGGAATCGTTCAGCACATCATCAGCAGTAGTAGCAGAGTGGGAAGGAGGCTTCAACTTATACTGAATCCCCGTTTCGGTGGAGCACTAGTTGAGCTGGTATTCTTGGACCATTTTTCAGGGTTACGAGGACAGTCTTTTGGGAAGTGACCAGCGTTAATCTTACGACATAGTCTGCAAGGGCCAGGGCAATCAAGAACCATATGCCCTAACTCATGGCAGTAGCGACATTCCTACTGAAAGGAAGAAGGTGACAAACGTCTCGAAGCTGATAAAGGTGAAAAGATATGTGAAGGTTAGGAATGAGTAGCAAGAACAGTATTAGGACTATGGGTCTGCAGAAGGCCTCGATGAGTTTCTTCAGAAAGAAGTTTAGCAATGGCATTGTCTAGGGTATGTAATGGGCTCCGATGCAGAATAGAGCTTCAGACAGATTCATAAGCATCAGTAAGAGACATAAGAAACTGGATAAGGCGAAGGTGGTCACGATAAACAATAAAATGAGCTGAATCCTTAAAACAATTCCATGATGGTTCTGAAAGTTCCAATTGATCCTAAATCCCTTGCATCTGAGAAAGAAATCTATTGATAGACTGACCAGGCTCTTGTTTCATCCGGTGAAGTGAATCATGAAGCTGGACTGATGAGCAATATCTGCAGTAGTGTATCGCGGAGCCAGGAGATCCCAAATTTCTTTGGCAGTATTATAGCGACCAAACTGTTGATAGACAGACGGAACAGAGGTATTGCATAACCAAGTGATTATCTGATGATTTTTTCTATCCCAATCGTCAAGTCGTTCATCAAATTTTGGTTGAGGTTCACCTGCAGTTTGAACGGGTATAGTAATATCGCTAGTAAGGTAGCACCATAATTTCTTACCTTTGATGAAGCTACGCATAGCTGGAGCCCACAAAATGTAATTAGAACCATCAAGAATGATATAATTAGGCTGAGCAGTATCCACTGCAGTCACCAAGCAAAAAGATAAACAAGAGATAATAAGGAACCAATTGAGAGGTTCAAAAAACAAAGGATATGAATGAAATTTGAGCAAACAAATGGGGTGAATGAGTTAAGAATGATAAAAAATGGTGGAACCGATTTGGGACCTGAGAAAACTGGGTCAAAATGAGCCAGAAACAGTAAACCGAGAAGAAGGCAGGGTAGGGTCGGGTTAGGTAGGCAGGCATGCTGTTGGTTCAGATACGATTGGGTCAGGCGGGTGGGCCGTGAGTCAGCCCAGAAGCTTTTTGGAGATCCGGGTGCTTGTGGACCCGTGGGGCCGCATGTATACGCGTGGATCTGACAGCAGAAACTTGGGGTGGCATGTGGAGAGGAGTTTGGTAGCGTGGTTGGCGGCGCTGTGTGCGACACCCTCAACCCTGGTGATGTCACCGGGCTGAGTTATCAACCATAATCACATTCAAAACCCTGTGCTGAATACAGAGCTACTACATCCTCATACTCACACATCATTAATAGACGCTCCAAAATGCGTCCTTACAAATTTTTTTCTTACAAACATACATCATACTGCAGCGGAAGACTCTCAAGTCTATGAACAACATGCATATGTACAACCTAATATACGACTGTAGTCGTAGGATTCTTAACAACCGATCTCACGGCTCAATCTTTACCTCACACAACGCATCCCCTTGCTCAACTTTTCTAACTTGTTTCTCTTCCCTTCTCTAGAGGGTTCTCCTTATAGCCTGCACAATACAACATAAGGAATGAGCGCAAATCGCCCAGTAAAGACAACACGAGGAATATCGTGTACAAATGATTCAAAAGACTCGGAGGAATAATAATCATCTCAACGATAGCAATGAATCAAGAGTAGTCAATAAATTTCAGCATCAACATAACTTGTCAAACGAAAAGTTTTCTTTTGTTAGACTGAGCGGCTTTAAGGCCCAATAGAATAGCATTACTGCCACCTCTTCATGGACTGGACTGACTGATTGACCGACAGACTGACTGACTGACTGACTATGCAAGTGAATACTAAAATAGGAAATTGAAAGATAAACATCAACGAAATACAAGTCATTAACATCAAAAGAAAATCAAATGCAATGCAACTCAGACACGACAGACTAGACTCGACCAGACATGACAGACTCGACTCGCGCGCCCTACATCCTCTTTGCCAGTGATCATGTTTCACAGGCCATCCTCCTCATATTGATGTCCCATTTTACGGGATGTTCATCTCAGTCTCAAGTAAATAAAAGAGACATTGTCAACAAGCAGGGAACTCATTTAGAGTGCTTTCCCTAATCACGTTACAGCCAAGCAACAAGACATCATCAACGGGGCGGACTAAGGGAAAATTTATTCCACCTTATGTCCTCAACAACACAGCTCAACAAGGAATACCAGATCAGAAGATTGACCGGTGTTCAGACCTAACAACAAGAGTTCAACATAACATCATCAACATGGTGGACTTGGGAGAAGATTACCGCAAGCCCTCAACAACGTTCTTACATAAGAGAAATGTCAGTTATCAATAAATACCAACATTTCACAACAACACGTAACGACCTCAACAACATTAACGACATCATTATCAACGATAGGACGGACTCGGGAGAAGATTACCGCAAGTCCTCAATGGTGTTCTCAAAGAGAAGAGATATCGGCTATCAATAATTACCGGCATCTCACAACCACCACACAACAACCATACACAACATCATCATCCACTTCAGGTATGCTAATCAAATCAAGTCATAGCATACAAGGACGCCCATCATCCTCACTAAATTCTATCAACAGGGCGGACTAAGGGAATTTCTTCTACCCTAAGTTCTCAACAGCACAATTCAAATATACGTATACCGGTCACAATGACTACCGGTGTCAACTCATAACAGCAAGAGTCCAACATAAACGTCATCAACATAGTATGCTAATCGAAACAATACATTAGCATAATAGAACCGCATTGTCCTTACCTGCTTGGCTTATAGCCGAAGCAACTCGCAATCTCTGATCGCAACGAGCTGCATCACCTAGTCAAATCATATCATGCTCGTTAGTCATCATTCATCATATACGCACTCCTTATTCTACCCATTCCCACTTAACCGTTCATAGCCTTATGATAGCTAGTTAATTCGATCCGATAATTGAATCCTTAATCTAGCCTTATCGACTTATTATCGATAACAACCCTCATTTTAGACATACTACTACTATTCCTTACTTCCCACCCCTCCGAACACTAAATTATGCGCGTCTTAAAAAATTTAGCGCCAACATGACAAATTACCAAAATACCCCCTGATGGCCGCTACATCACCAACACCCAAAAATTGCTTTAAAACTACTTTTTAGATGTACTGCATCATTTATAGACCAAATATTCCCTCAAAAATTTTAAAGGAAAAATTACCAAAATACCCCCTAGCGGCCATCGCCCCAACAAGCGTCTCAAAACTACTTTAAAACAACTTTTCAACTGTCTTACATCCCTTTCCGGACTAACAAGTCCTTTGAAGCATTTTATAGAAAAACTTTACCAAAATACCCCCTCTAGCGGCAAATTACCAAAATGCCCCCGGGGTTCACTATCACCGTAACGCCCCGAATTAACTTCAAAACAACCTTTTAGGTGTTTTACAATCCTTTCTGACTAAAAAGTCCCTTGAAAAACTTTATCGAGAAATTTACCAAAATACCCCTCTCCGGGTGACAAATTACCAAAATGCCCCCTGAGGGTTCCCGGCACCATAAAAATCTCAAAACCACTTTAAAATGATATTTTAAACCTCTTGCATTCATTCTTGAGCTAAAAAGTATTTTACAAAATTTTCACCCAAAAATTCCGAACCAGTATCCGGACCGAGCGCTTAAAAGTCCGTTCGGCCAAAAATAGCTAACGGCTTCAGAATGACCCAAAAACTTGTAAAATGGAAATTCTCAGCATTATAGAGTCCTCATTAAATTTTTGCACAAAACCGCATTCGTTTGATATTTTAAATTTCATCATGAAGTTCCAAACTTCTCGCATCTGTTCACCCCCTTTCTGATCTCAGAAAAATCTGAAATTTTTCCACAATGTCGGTCTCCTAAAAATAACTAGGGTCTCTGTTTTGTAATTTGGCTAAATCTTACTCTATCTATTTTTAGAAAATTGAATTTTAAACTGTTAACTTAATTTCTACCTTTAGTGACAAAAACAGTCACTATTCACATCAAACACACACACTAATTCACCTTTTCTTCACACAATCTTCACTTCTTCCTCACTTCATTCACTGTCGATTGCAACCATCACACGAATTTCATCCTTTCCACCCAAAATCATTTCTAATTCCATTCAAATTCATCATATCTCACTCCTTTATACATTCTAACACACATTTACACTCATTCATCCAACCCAAAATCCCCATATTCAACCACCCGAATCATATTCATATACATACACCAAGAACACGCACCAACTAAACTCTAAACACACACGTTACTATGGAATTCTATCCATTTTTCATTCTTTTACCATTTTAGGCTCTCATATAAACATTATACAACCTAAGTCATTCGAATCCCTTTCTCCCGAACCCATATACATCGTGAAACACACACATATGTATACACGGATCACCTTCAACAAAAACCCACAAACTTTATACAATAATTTCACATGATTAGTGGAAAGAAGATGAATTACCCTGTTAGGGTTTAGGATTTTTTTTCTTCTTCTTTCTTCTTCTTTTCTTCTCTTCTTTTTCTTCTCTTTTATCCTCCCAGTTTCTGGGTTCTTCACGGGTTACTGTTCATGCCCAGCAACTATTCACGAGTTTCCCTTAATTCCACTTTCCACCCCACAAACTTTCTTTTATAATTCCCTCATTCAACTTCATCCATTATTTATTTTACTATTTCCCAACACTTAGTCAGCCCAATTCCAATCAGGAGGTGGCCACGACTCAGCTGAATTCTCTCAATTGTGACACCTTTTACAACTTTCAACAATTTGCAATTTAGTCCCTCAAGTTTCCAAAATTGCATTTTGACCCCTCGACTTTGGAAAATTACAATTTGACCCCAAAATCACCATAACCCCTCCTTTAGCCCCCTAATACCTCATTATCATCAAAATGATACTACTTAATAAAAATATGCATCTCGTTCATCATCTTTTTTAAAATTACATTTTTGCCCCTTAACTTTCTAAAATTATATTTTTTAACCCCTTATTTAGCTCTCTAACACTTAATCATCACCAACATATTTCTACTTAATAAAAATAGCACTCCTTAATTAATCAAAATCACGGTTAGATTAATTTTTGATATTTTCCGGGATATCACACTGTGATCGGTGAAAAAAATGGAATTTTGTGGTCTTATTGGATCAGAAATCGGACTAAAAAAAATCGACGGAGGTATCAAAAAGGGATTAAAAAAAATTAGCGAAAGAGATAGGATACCCTTGATGAACGGTAATGGTAGGCAATGGTTAGGACAGCAGATGAGGTGGGCGGTGGTTTAGGACGGCAGAGGAGGTGGTCGAATCATTACGGCTCTAGTACCATAAGACGCAAGATAATAATATTGATGTGTCTAAAAATATGTACAAGAGAGCCTTTATATAGGCATGATAAAAAACCTGAAAAATATTCTAGACTATGAAGAATAACATAATAACCCCTTAACTATACAAAACCTTATATAATAACATTAACAAGTCCTCCAAAAGGAACATTTTCCTTCCCTTTTAGACGCTACCTCACTATTCATAGGCAGTTCTATTGAACCTACTCTTGCCCGAATTTCGTCTAAAAAGCTATAGGTTTGAAAATTGTGTCTCACCAAATTGTTTTAGCATGCCGTGGGACTTCAGTCTTCAAAATATTGCATACAAGAAGAAAAAGAAGACATACTTTTGGGCTGAAGAAAAGAAATCCGTCCTTAAAGTAAACTCGTTCTCAACTATTTGTCTCGGAAACTGTGGTTGTAGCCTAACTTGGTTACACACCTTCCACCACCATGTCAAGAAATATTTAACCGTCAAACTTCAAATGCTTTTGCCATGGTCAACTCAGAGCGTGTCACGTGCGTCGCATAATGCTAATATGCAAAAATGCTTAAAGATATCCTTTTTACCCCTAAACGAGAAAAACCATATTGTATCTCAACTTATCCTTAGGAGCCGCCGACCCAAAGCACCCTCCTTGGGTAAGCTACCAGGTGGCACCTCTCTATAGCTGCTAGACAGAACCTCCATAAGGAGCCACCCACCTAGGGGCACACCCTTTTTGATAGATGTTGGGTTTGGGGGACTTGTTCTCACAACCATCCCACTCCTTCATGACCTTCTCACGCATCTCTTAGCCGTATAACGTACTACCCCCTTTTTACTTGAAGCCGCCGAGTGGGAGTGTGCACTTGAAGCTGCCGAGTGGAGGTGTACACTTCCAATTTACCAACCCACCATACCATAATTCAACTCCCCCACGTAACTATATACTAACTCGCACTTCCAATCTCACATGAAACACACTTTTTCATCATCCTATCCAAACTCCTTACACCATGACAACGTGCCAACTACCCGATGTGTAACCACATACCACCTAGTGACATTCATGTCACCTACCATAACACCAACATTAGAATTATGGGTTTCATATACCCTGGCCACTCAACTCATACTCCATGCAAGAATATTTGGGTACTTTCAACACATAGTCAATTAATGACTCCTTGGGAGCTTTGTGCTCCATGACAACTGTCGTTGTACCTCCATGCCATGATGCCTGAACTCGCCCATGTGTTGTCTCCACATTGTTTGCTCCCAGTACTACGTCCATCAACCTTGCCTATGCCCGCCTCTATGTCACGTTCTTCCACAGAAAACTTGAAGATTGTGCCCTTACGCCATCTTTATTGAGCATGCCCCTGCACGTGCCTCGCCTTAGTACTTTTACAGCCACACCTCCTGACACTATAGTCATATTGCCATGCCTCCAGTGTTGGTTCATCCTCTTACCACTTAAAGTGCACCTTGCCTTGGCTATGGAATATGCTTTAATTTGGCTCGCAATGTAGGCGACTCCTCTAAGACACTACCTCTAAAAGCTCCAAGTCTATTGGCATGAGGACTTACTCATCTTCATAGGTAGGTGACTCCTCCAAAACACTATCTAAGCGCTCTGGCATAAGGAGTGATCGCGGGTCAGGTAACTCCCCTGTGGCACTATTTTTTTCAGGGAGTTCATGAGGGATTCTTCATGAGGATACGCTCTGAATGCTCTGACACAAGGACTCGTAACGGGACAGACGACTCCCTCGGGACATTGTCTCCGCCGGGAAACTTTAAGTGCTCTGGCATAAGGACTCCACTCGTGCCACATAGGCAAATCCTCCAAAGGTCCTCTTATTATAGAGGTCTGGGACTAGGAGTAGTAGAAATCCTGAATGAGACCATTTTGTCTTCTTCATTGCATATATGAGTTAAGACTGACATAGACTGAAAATACCAAAATGACTTTATGTCCGGTTCACTTAAGCCTCCAAGGTTTATTGACCGGTTCATTCAAAGTTGCATGTTTTCTTCCCAACTTATAATTATTCTTTAGACCAACTCTAAAGAGAAAAAAACACCTCTTCAAATAAATCAAATGTGCAAAACATGATTCAGGGGTCAGACAACCGAATCTAATCCAAACTAAGAACTAGACCTTCTACCCTACGTAAACTTTGACATGAATTAAGCCCAAACTAATTGAACTAGGCCAACTAGACCGGACCATTAAGCCACTAGAATTAAACAATCAAAATAAGGCCTAACCCCATTAAGCCTAGACTAGAAAATTAAAATAAAGCCTAATAGTGATATAATGAGGCCTATAAAAATGGGGTATCTATAGAGCTCCACTGCAAGAGAACTTGCTTACTAGTGAACATCACCGCAAATAATGAATTTTTGTAGCAAAAATAAGGAAAAGACCACAAGAAAGATCACTGACACGAAGACTCACTTAAAGAGAGGTCAGACCTTTGTTCGGCTTCCTACGTATCCCTGTGAAAGGAATCAGACCAACGTAATTCAAAAAACTAGGTAGAGACATCACTAAAATCTGTAGCCAACCACGCGTGGAAGCGGGTAGGCATTGAGCAAAGTTGAAAGGGAAACTGAGATGGAAAATTATATAAAGCCAGAGCCACAACCAACAATAATAATGATTGTTCGCAAGATAAAGGACACATTCCTAAAACCTGGAGCCAATAGTAACAACATTGGTTGTCTAGGAAATGAATACTAAAAATAGGGAATACACTTAATCTCGAGCCAAAGTCAACAACGCATAAAAGCTGCTGATCGCCAGACAGAGGGTGCACCTCAAAAGCTGAAGCTAACAAAGCATGATAGCAACTGATCACTTAAGGATATTTGGGCATACAACTAAGAGCCGGAGCTAACAACGTGTGAAAGCACTAGTCACTTAGATACTAGGAATGAATCATATCTAGAAGTTAGAGCCAACAACGCATGAAAGCGCTTAGTTATTTGGACACGCCAAAAATATTGAACATAAGAGTCCAAGCCAACAATGCGTTTGAAAGTGGCTGGTCACTTAGGTACAAGGAAAGAAGCATATCTAGAAACTAGAGCCAACAATGCCTGAAAGTGGTTGGTTGTCTAGACACACCAAACACATGACTAAGATGCAGAGCTAACAATACATGAAAGCAGATGATAACCTAGTCCCATGGGAAACAACCAACCTAAGAGCCAGAGCATACTACGTGTGAAAGCTACTGATCATCTAGGAGATCGAGGGCTTGTACTTAAGAACCAAAGCCAAAACATGTGGAAGCAGCTGGTCACTTAGATATAGTGAGAGAATGGATCAAAAGAGCCACTCAAAGCTGAAGCCAAAATTTTTGAATGGAAGTTGGTCGTTGAGTGATGAAAATAACATATTTTACTCTCATCTAAAGTCAAAATATAAGATTGGTTGACTCTCATCTAGAGTAAAAAAGGATAAGAACGAGAGACACAAAATCAGAGCCTACAATACCAAACGGTAGTTGGTCGTTGAGTGACAAAACAAGATAAGTCGACTCTCTTCTAGAGTCTAATAGGGATGCCCAAGTTTTTCTTTCTTTTTTACTCTTCCTATTATATGTTTTTAAGGCTCTTTTGAAAACTAAGGGATGGATGTAGAATCCTAAGACCTAGGCTTAGTAAAAAAAAGACAGACACTATCAATCCTGACTGTTAGGAAGGGGAAATCACAGGGAGCCCCTTGACAAAAAAAATGCATGCAAAAAAACTGATGGTAATATCATGACAGCCAATATCTTGATCATCGGGAGAGGGGAATCACAAGGACCCCGGGGTAAAAAAAAAAGCACACAAAGGCAGACACTATACTAACTGTCAAGAGAAAGGAATCACATGGAGCCCCTAGATAAGATGCATGTAGATGATACTGATTATGCAATGGACTGGATAAAGACTGATAAACAATATCACGACTATAAGGAGAAGGGAATCACAAGAAGATAAAGACTTAAAACTTCTTATCGTTCACTAAAGTGGTGGTAAGAATATCAAAATATGACAAAGGGAAATTCCAAAAGTGATTGGACCGCACTGAGTAGGGCATTGCATGGTAGGTCACCAAATCAAGAATGAATAGGTCATTATACAAGCCATAGAGCAGTGAACACATCATGTAATGATGAAACAAGCTCCAGGAGGACTTTGTATATGGGACATAGCCAAGGCTGTGTGCTTCTGAAGAGACGAATTACAAACAAGTTGAAAATAAAAAATATCATACCAAAGTCCCTAGTGTGTGCCCATGGAGATCGAGCATAGAAGACCACTAAGTTGCTTATATTTCCCCGTTAGGGGAATTTCAACCTAGTTCAAATCATTGAGCATGCTGAATATATCTAAACTTCAAACTCTATCAATGGGAAATCTAGATTCACAGTCATTCTTCAGCACTTTCAGTTGTTTTTCCTTCAATTTTTTTTTATTTCAACACTTCTTCTTTTATTTTTTTTTCACATTTCCTTTTTTTTTCATGAAGAACAAATAATCATCATTTATCATCTTCTCCATCATTAAGAGTTTGGTTCTTAGGAGAAAGAACTCTTTCGACATTGAGCTCAGCTTGAATAGCAATACTGGGAACTTAGGCACACACAAAGGAACTTTTCCACCCCCAACCCCCTCCCTCAACCTCCTTCCTCTTCTTCCAAGTTAGGAATATAGTCTTTCGAACAGAAAGGTTGAGTTGTTTAGGGTCAAAGGGATAGCAAGTGAAAACAATTCAGCATAGGGTAATCAGGATAGTATGTGGTGGCTAAACAATGGCCTCCTAACCCCAAGAATGTTTGTTTTGCAAAACACATTTGCAAATTTACACTTTTCTAAGTTTTTTTTTTGTGTCTTAACTTTTTCATAGACCACTTTTTTCAGGATTTTCAGTCTAACGGGTACTTTCAAGATGAGTTATACATGCTCAGAGAGAAGGAGTGAGCTTTCAGTAATTGAAAGTATCGACATAAATGTGACACCTAATTTTCTTAGAGGATGGTAATGATTAGCTTGTTTCCATCGAGTGATATTTGTAAGGGGATGACGAAGAAAAGAAGTGACCTTTTTTTCATAGTCTCTTTTGATTCTCTCTCGAATGTTTAAATTTCAAATAAAAATTTTCTATCAGGTGTATGATATCCACTTTCCAAGAAACTAAAATTTTAAATTTAAGCTGAAAAGGATAACGATCATCACACCGAAGCGCATAAACGAAGTGTTAAGGAGATAGACCAATAGGCTTATATTCAAAATCAGCCATATTTATAGCTCGGTAAAGGTCTAATCTGGAGATTTGCTCAGACAGGGTCTTAGAGCCCCTTGCCCCAGTAGAAAGAAGTGTTAGCATTGGGGAACAACAATACTCGTATTACTTTTGTAAATTACCAGCAATTTTAGTGTAAGGGATCTGTAGCCTAAAGAGAGTCCTTAACGTGGAAGTACTAGCATTGATAAGCTCAGAGACGCAATAAGGTATTTCTCAAGTGATAGATTCCAATGGTTACATTAGGGTTAGAAACTTCAAGCTTACAAAGAACGAGGTCTCCAAGTGGGTACGATAATTGCAGTACCAAGCAATGCCTTCTTTATATGAGAAGATTCGATCATGCGCCTGAGTACGTAAACAATCCAACATATCTAAATTTGCTTTAAATTTCTCTTAGTTTTGATTTTATTGTACACAATGTTGCAGTAAGGTAGGAAGTCCAATCTTGATGAAAGAAATGAGCTTATGTAGCCAAAACGAGTTTAAAGAGTGCCTCGCCCATAATTAAATAAGGGGTGGTACAATAGGCTTATAGTACTTTAAGGAGTCCATCAACCCATGCCCTTTTGCTTCATCTAAGTTTTTCTTAAGCCCTCAAAAAATGGTGCAATTCATGTTTTGAGTTTGTTTATTTGATAGGGGATATCTTAAGGAGGTGAACTACAGATCGATAGAAAGATTCGTACAAAAGGCTTAAAAAATGGGTTCCAATAAGTTTGTTGTTATTTATAATTAGTGCACGAGTCATGCCAAGAGACAAACAACATTCTTCCAAAAGAAATCTTCTAGGCTTAAGTTATCATAGCCATGGGATCAACTACAACCATATAGTTGAATAGTTAATGGCGGCGATGAGGAACTTATGTTGGTCCGTCACTAAAGGAAAATGCTCGAAAATATCCATAGCCCAAACGAATCAAAAGAACCAATAAAGTGAGAGAAGTCATAGGTTTGTGAGAGAATGGGGCAAACTTTTGACATTTACTACATTCGTTTATGAAGTCAATTGCGTCTTTCTGCATCCCTGGGAAATAATACTCTTGTTGCAAGATCTTGTAGATCAATGCTTTTGCCCCCAGATATTGTCAACAATATCCCTTCATGGACCTCTTGTAAATCATATGCAAACTCTCAAGGCAATAGAATTAATATAAAGAAGAGTGATTGACCACTTATACTTGACACAAAATGGGCTGCATGTGTTATTTTAGCTTATCCAAGAACATATGCGAGAAGGATTTTTCTTGGATATTTTAAGCATTGTGACGTTAGTCTGTAGCTCCCAAGCAGTGAGATATTGCAAAATAATATCTAGCCAACATGCTTCGTGGTCTACGTTTATCATACGAAGACGATTTATGTTTTAGTCCTTGAAAATCTCGATCCAGAAGTATATAGAAATTTAGAAAGAGCTAAAGATGCAAGCTTGAAAAAAGAGTCAGCTTAAGTGTTCAGAATGTTAAAAGTGTTCAGAATGTTAAAACTTTTAAAGTGACGAATCGAAGCTTCGACCACCTTGAAATACTTGATTTTTCTTTCATCTCTTGATTCATACTCAACAAGGACATAATTTACGACTAATTGATACTTACAATAAATAGAGGGGGACTCAAATTTTAATGAATTACTGGGTTTGAACAAGCAAGGCTCCATATTCTGCTTCAATAGTGGATGTTTGGAAGCGAAAATGGAGTGCATATTCAATCACAAACTTCTCTGGGCTGATTACCATAATGTTGGCTCAGTGGAGGTTCCGCTTACATAGAGAATCCAAGGATCTGAAGTTTTGATAGATGAACTAGTGTTTAATCCTTAAGAAGAGTGCACTCTAATATAAAACCAGAAGCAGTCTGAGCCTATTTAGAGGTGCAAGATTGCTATTGAATGTCAAATTCTTCCAATCTGTGGACCAATTTACCAAATTTTCAGAGGCTTTCAGGTATTTTTAAAGGTTGGTTAATAAGCAAAATGATTTGATTTGATGTGATTGAAAGTAAGGTGTTAATCATCGTGCAGAGATGATGAAGGCGAAGGCTACCTTGTTAATCTTGGATACCTTGTATTCACATCCTACAGAACTTTCCTCGCATTATAGTTAGACTTATGTACTCAAACCTTCTGTTGTACTGGGTCAGTCCTAAATACCACAACCATTAAGAAAGGTAGGGGTAAATACCTTCCCCAATGGAGAGGCTTGGAAAGGAGTGGTGGAGACACCATATACCCCTTTGATTCATCAAAAGCGGCTTGGCACTCCGGTGTACATTGCAAAGTCTTTGGCATGGCCAATCACTTTGAAGATAAGTAAACTAGGATTTGCCGATTGGGACATAAACTGGCCAATGGCTACAACCCAACAGGTAAGCTATTGGGAAGAAATGTCTTGATCTTTTTAGGATTATCCTTGATCTCCCTCAACGAAACCATAAACCATAGAAACCTCCCAGACTAGCGCCAGATCACACTTGACTTGGTTAAGCTTAAACTGATACTTCTTCAATAATTTGAAGGTTTCTCTAAGACCTTCCAAGTGATATTTGATTTTGATGGTTTTTATGAGCATGTCATCCGCATAGGTCTGCACATTCTTCCCCATCAAATCATGAATTTTTTTAAAAAAGTTGTTAATATGTTGCCTGGTTTCCTCAAACTAAAAGACATGCCTTTATAACAATACAAGACATGCTTAGTGACAAAGGAGAGGCTTTGGATATTACCTTGGTGCATACTCATTTGGTTATATTTTGAGTAAACTTCTATAAAGCTAAGTTACTCTTGTCTCAAAGTTGCACCATTCAATAGATCAATCCGCAAAAGGGAATAAACGTCCTCGGTTTAGTCCCTATTCTTCTCTCTGACCCAAGTTGAATGGGTTTCTAAGGGGCTGTACGTTTATATCTTTCGTTTTTTATATTTGTATTATGTTTTTATTTTCAATCTTTTTGTATCCGATCACAAGTTATGGTTGTGTACTTTTATTATTTTCATCACTTTTTTTGTGTCTGCCTTTTTCAGTAGTTTTTGTATGTTTACAATTTTCATTTATGTTTTCATTACTGTTACCATCAATTTTTTCGATATTACCCTTCCTTCAAGTTTCATCTCTCATAAGGGGAACACCTTCTCAACAGACGAAAACATGAATCCAGGAACAACATCACCCGCAACACAATCCAAGCAAGAAACTAGAAGCCAAACATGAATCTGAGATCGAAACGATTCCCCCTTCTCCTCGATTTTCGTCTTTTTCTATAGATTCCCCCCTTCTCCTCGTTCTCCGAAGACAACCAGCTATCGGCCGGTAACAACAAAAGCATACAATCAACAAATTCGCAAGCCTCGCTTTAAAAACCCAACAAAATTACTCAACAAAAACAACCAAAAAGTCATTGATCTATCACTCGGGGAATCTGGGTCTTGGAAAACATGATAAATAACCCAGCGAAGTTCACTCCTTACCGTAGAGCAGTATATCGGGCAGACAGATGTCTCAAAACCTCTACCGTAGCGGGTTTGGGTGGCTGGGTCTCCTGATAGTCGTCGATCTATCACTCAGAGAATCTGGGTCTTTGATCTAAGATCGATGAATCTGGGTCTTTGATCTGTGATATGTGAATCGGTGAATCTGAGATCGATGTAGTGATCGGCGCAGTGAGTGTTGCACAGCTTCTCTTCGATGCCTCTCTTCTCTGCCTTTGCTCTGTAACAAGGATGCACAACGATGCATAGAAGGGTAAACAGTGGTGTTGAAAGAATTTTCTGACATGGAATTCATTTGTGTCAGGAAAAGAAAAAAAGTGAAAACACCTCTAAGGTGTTTTCATTTTTTTGTTACTATTTGGATTTCGTATCCAAAATGAATACCCAAAACGATAAAAGTACAAAAAAGAGCATCTTTTTTTTTTTTTACTATCATTACAGAATTGGAGTACAGAAAAACATAAACATATGCCCCTAAGTATTCCTTTACTTGGATATACTTTTTTGCCTTATTTAAGGCACCTTAATGGCCCAAAGAGGACTCTTTTTTTCTTTCTCATAGAGTAAGTGAAGTGTGATGCAATCCTCTGATAAAAAATGTGTACTTGACGAACTCACCCATTGTCTATCTTGAGTGCGTCTGCATGGAAGTCGTGATAAATAAAGATTCATCTTTCTTTTGCATGATTTTGAGAAGGCTTGCACAATTCTTGCACTGTGCTCAGCTACTAAAGTGCTTTTGAAACAGAATGAGAGTTGTGAAAAACATTGATTGACTTTGCACGGAGGGATTTAAACCATGCGTGTGCAACTTTCTTGAGTATGGGCCAAAAGGCACGATACATTACCTCATCTAAAACTTTGATAAACATCATGTTGGTGTATGTCTTCTCCTGGGTCACATATGAGTCACAAAGATGCATCTTGATAACTGATGGGAGTCCCGCCTCCTCAATCTTTCAAGAAGAGGATACCCTAACAGAGTTGACAACTGCGAATAAGCCCTTCCTTTATTATGCCAACCTGGTATCTTTAGGGATATAAAAGAGTTGTCTTTGACAGCGATAACATGGGCGTAGTGTGAATCTCCACGCTACAGTCTGGCTCATATTTTGGATCATCGCGGGTGTTATTTTTCAGCTCTAGCTCAGACGTGATGAGAGCTGTACAAATGTGTCAGCTGGTTTTTCGATGAGATCAGTTTTGTTGATAAAGAGTCTCAATCAACTTGATTCGCCATAGCCTTCTGAAGGTCGTCGAAGACGTTCCTGAGTTGTTACAATATTTAAGTAAGATTTGGATTCGGCGTGTTGAAAAAGCGTCTATTTAGATGGTGGCAGAGATTGTCACCCCAAGAATGAGGTGTGGTTACAAGAGTGTTACGAGGTTGTCCCTGGTTAGTTGTATGATCAAGAGAATTGATGTTAATTTGTCATTTTTCATCTAAACTGATAGATCTCTATGTTGGATGAGATCGACCACATTGACGAGGTTGACATATGTTGTTATAACAAGATCAAAATTGACTAGTATGATAAGAATGCTTGCCATAATTCCTGACCTAGGTCCCACGTCCGGCACAAATATATTGTTGCTAAAATGTGAATTGGGAACTATAATAGAGAGTTAAGTCCTACAAAAGAAAAATAGAGCAACCGATGTAAGGTGTCGGTAGTGAAACTCTTCGATGCTCAAGTAAAAGTGCAACTACAAGAGTAAAACTCTGAGAAAGTTCGAAGGCAAAGGTGTTGGTTTGTGATTTCTTATGTATCACGAACCTCGAGGTCCTTTTATTATGTCAGGTGTTGAAACCCTAATATAATTAAAACTGAGTAGTATCTTTGGCTTATATCTTGGGTTGCAAGTTATGAGGCTACATAAATCTTTTGGCAAGCCTAAATTAACATTTACATATCGGAGTCGACCAAAGTTTGACAATTAGGCCACACGTTGCAATCGTATTGGTAGTCAAATTGTTGCGAATATCGTATCACTTTCTGCTTCTACTAGGTCTTGAGTGGACCACTGATGCTTGAGTCGAGCTCGCGGAACTGATGTGGGTGTTAAGTTGATTCATATGTAAGACAGAGAAGTCCGGTACGATTCCCGTTGAGAAGGGTGACGGGTATGGTGACAGGTGGCGAGAGTCAAAGGATAGCATGCAAAGATCATATTGGTACTTTTAGTGGTGGTCGATATTTCGGGAGGTGGTTGGTGGAGTTTCAATGGAGCCTTAATCTTATCTTAGCTTCACTCAAAACATAATTCCCTTTTCACTTGTAAGAAATATTGCACCATTTGTTGAGACTCAAATTTACACATTGTGTTTTTCATAAAATTTGACTAAAATAAATAGCGAGTCAAAGCCTTGGCAGTACACAAGACCTCTTAATTCTCCTGATTAACCAAAAAAAAAAAAGTGAAGTGCTCACCCAGCTCGAACTTGTGTGCGTCTCCCACTTACAAAAAGTCTCTTACCTTCCAACAAGAGATCCAAAAAACCGGCCACCACAAGATACACACTACACAACGCGATCACACACAGAGAGTGTGTGTGTGTGTGTGCGGGAGCCAGAAGATTGGACCTTTGGTGGATTGGGAGATTGGAGATGGTGAGCAAAACAGAGGAAGCGGAGGTGAACCGGCTGGAGAGCCAGGCCGACAACGGCGGCGGCGGCGAGTGGGAGTACCTCTCCCTCGTGCGGAAGCTCAAGCTCCGACGCCCCGACAAGGTCTTGAAGCACGGCCTGACCATCCTGAACGACCCCAAGAAGCGATCCAGTCTCGGCCATGACGGTACATAAAGCAATAAAAACTCGGTAGTAGTCAAATTGCACGTGGTTAGATGCTTGATTTAACGTAAATTAAAACTAATTGGGCGATTTAGGTCTATAATTTATGCAATTGCCATATTTATTCTCGTAATTGTTTTCCGGTGGTTCTATGTGCAATAGCTAGTGCAAATAGAGTAGGGAACGGGCCTGTACATTGTGCTTTAATGGTTGTACATAGGAGTGTCATTGCTGGTGTCTGATGTGGTTGAGACAAATTCTTTTAGTAAGTGGATACCTCCATAAGTACTAAACCACCATGTTGAGTGCCAGTTGGAATCATTTCGCGCCTTTTGTTGACAAGTAAGCTGGCCTTAATTAGGCTTTGAGCCTTAAGTTCATCGAATCTATGCATTTCAGCCTTCCTAAATCTGCTTAAACACCTAAGCGCCAAAGTTTTGCGGTTCCACCGAGTGTAATCTTAGCAAAAATTACTCTCAAATCATCAGACAAATTGCCTGGAGAAAATAGTTGCCGGTAGGAACAAGCCCACTTTTGAATTGAACAAGATCACCAGTTCCTCTGAAATTTGGATTCTCAAACTCCATACAGCAACTAGTAAGACTTCACACTGGATAGGCGACATAGGACGCGATGGGTAGGAGGATAGTTTAGGGCCTGAACACCCGGGGTCTAGGGTTTAAGAATGATTGAAGGGTTTAAGTACCGAATGGGACTAGGGGAGGTGCTATTTAGGATAATTAGGGGCTCTTTGTTTGATCATTTGGAGGTTCTGAAACGAATAAGAGGGATAGGAAAAACACAAAATGTAGTTGCTGTAAGGTCTTGAAGCACGGCTTGTCCATCTATAATGATCCCAAAAACGACCAATCATTTCTGTACAGTTCACGTCCTTAGTAGCTATTAGCTAACTTTGTCGAACCCAGGCCTACTGCACGTAAGTGCTGATAGTTATGTTCGGCGATGGTACAAAGAAACAAAATTCAGAATTCGATTGCACACAACCAGATGCTTGACTTAGCGCAATTTAATCTAATTTGGCGCTTAGATCTTTTATTTGTGTTTGCCATTGTCAGTTTGCTGTTGTATCTCTGCAGTTGCTGGTGGCACTCCGATGTGTAATCATGAATGCAAGAGAGTGCAAAAACCTTTTGTATTTTGTGCATTAATGGTCTTACATATGAGTGTTATTAGCATCAACGGGTGCCAATAGGTTGTAGACAAATTCTTAATGCTCTGTTGTGATTTAGTGGTCACTAAGCACATGTTGCCTGTTAAGGCCTTCCATTCCATCCATGTGCCAGTGGTGGACGGCTCCAAATGGGTTGGGATAGAGGAGCCCTTCCTTCATATGTATAAATAGATGAATATACACGTGTTTAACACACGCACGTGTGTTTGTATTTATATGTGTGCCCCTGCTCCCTTTTTCCTTTGACTGTCTCTTTATTTGCTCCTTGAGATACCCCCCCCCCCAAAAAAAAAAAAAAAAACACACACACACCCACCAAACAAGAAAAAAAAAACAACGCTAAAACATTCCCTTTCCTTGCTGCCGTGGCGTCTACCATACCAAGCACCACCAAAATTACCATCAACCACTCTCCATTTTCACCCATTACCACCATCTCTGGACGCCATCGTGGCGACCACCTCTTAATGCCATATCCATCACCGATCGCCCCTCTCACCACCACAGCACCATCCACCCACCACCATCGAACATCCACCATTAATTGGCTGCTTCACCACTGCGCTCCACAGATCCACCACCACGCAATCCAGTGTCGCTGGCCATAGGGACGATCGATGGTGGTGGTGGGGTTGTGGTGATCGCTGTGGGATGAGGTAGGATGATGGGCTAATGGTCGTGTTACGCGGGGCTATTGGTTGCAGTGTGTACGTCCCCGCGTATGCTTGTCTACGTGTATTGAGATTTGGATGGTGAGTTGGTGGAATTGGTGGTTGGGTTGGACGAGATTTCAATTCTAATTAGGTATTTAGGTTGGATTAGATTGAAAACAGTAGGTTTGTCCTGGTATGAAGTGAGTTTTTAGCGGTGGCGTTTGGCAGCAGCGGCGGCCAAGATGGTTGCAGATCTTATACTCAATCATTTACTTGGATTCTGTTAGTTTTGGTTTTTGGGATTCTGTGTTGATTGGACTGAAGATGAAAGAACATAAAATGCACAACATAAAACGCATAGTACACAAACAAAAACAACCGTCTACCCCATATTCGGATGGACGAAAATAATTTTGCTTTTATTTGCAGTACAAAAGGGCAGAATAGTAAGAAGTCTCGTCCGGCACATTATTAGGCGGATGGACTTAAAAAGAAATGAAAAGAAGAAGATCTGGGCTATCCACAGATCGCATATTGATGGCCAGGTCAGCTTCAGCAACTTAGGGAAGTTGCCGGGTTGTCAATGGATCAACTCCCTAATTATATATATATATATATATATATATATATATATATATATATATATATATATATATATATATATATATATAGATATAGATATCTTGATATGTTGGGTTCACATCAACACTGTTACGTCTTAACCTAGGCCACTCAAAGGTCTAACTTTTGATGCATAAAAGATTTGCGTATTACATTCAGCAAGTTTTGATAATTTTCCTGGAGCACTAGGGACCCGAAAAAATCCCATTTATTTTCTTAATGAACAGGTCGAATTGTTTTGAGTACAAGTTCTTTAACTTTCTCCTATTTGTAGAGGCTGAAAAGATATTGAACTATAGTTTCCTAAGTTGGCGCGTTGCCCTTACCTTCAACGTAGACATAACATATCTTAAATTTTAATTGTAGAATGGACTCTATATGAGCAAGTAGCTATTGCAGCCATGGACTGCCATTGTCTAGATGTTGCACAGGTAAAAGTCTTTTCATGTTTATTTTACCTCCCGGATAATTTTTTGTGTATCTGGACTCAGTTTCTGATCTTGTAGTTTCTATGATCATCTGCAGGACTGCATAAAGGTTTTACAGAAGAAATTTCCCGAAAGCAAGAGGGTTGGTGAGTTTTAATGTCGAAAACGAAGTTTGTCTATTCATCTGCTTTGTCATGTAACCTTCACATGATTATTTATGCTTGTTGTAGTTTAATAAACATGTGATGCAGTTATCATGGTCCACTTTAGTATCTAGCTTTCAAGAAAAGGCGGAACACTATATATTTCAGTAGCAAGTATAAAGAAATTAATCACTTTTAACAAAAAAAAAGGCTATTTAAGTGTTTTGGTTCAAATCACTCAGGAAAAAAATTCTTGGCATCAAAAGCTAAAAAAACATATGGAAAATTTGTCCAATAGGATTTGAACCTATTCTAAAGGCTTAGAGGGCCTTTGTCCTATCCATTAGACAATGGGCCCTTTACATTGGGGTTTTGTTCACATTTTGAGTTTCCTACCTCTTGTTTGGGAAAAAAAATTTGGATTTGTTCATGATATACATTAAAAAGAACATGCTAAAGCACTATGTTTGACACATAACTCATTTATATGAAACGTTCCCGCCCCTGTACCTTGCACCTGCTCTCACTCCCGCCTCAAAGCCCCCTATACCAGTGATGCTCCCGCTCCATGCAACCAAGACATGAGCGGTTGTGGTATGCCATGCATTTCAGACTCCATCTATACATGCATTCTGATTTCACGTTATTATTTCTTAGATCTGTTAATAAGCGAAAATGGATAACAAAGTGATCTTAATAAAGTGATCTAAATTATTATTGTCGTCTTTTTACCGATAAACCGGAGTGATCTTAATCAAGTGATCTAATTTTTGAAGGTGTCTTTTTTACCGATAGACCAAAGTGATATAACTTGATACAATTTGATAAAGGGACCATTATATAGGTCTATTCTTATAATTGGGAGCATGTCGGAAAAAAAAATTTATAATAGAAGAAGAAATTTATCCTCCACCATTACATATTTAAGTTAGATTGATGCACTTTTTATATAAATATTATTTTCCTAAAACTGAAAGAGAGTTAATGCAAAAGTCGGCACTGACTCAGCAACAGTGAAAGAATTCCACATACTGAGTGCACAATGTATCTTAGTTACTTTATAGTCAGTAATCTATAGTTTTGATGCTAGATTTGTTTTGAACTATAAAAATTTAAATTGCAAGCTTTGATTGGCATCTTGTGAGAAATAAATTTCCTTATGAATATTATCCACGAGCTATATTGCATGGACTCCATATGAGTGTCTGAGTCGGGTACGTGTCCATGTATCGCATTCGTCTATTTTTCAAAACCCAAGACACGGGGACACGGCAAAATATTCTTATTTTTTGTTGCTTCTTACTTAAGATATTGTTTTATGTGACGCAAATTGTTTTAATTTAAAAGCTGTATCACCTCAAAGCAATAACGAATTAAAGAAACACTATAAGATAATATTCTTAGTTGCATATCTTATGAGATGTGTCGGTGACTTATCCCATACCGATGTCTAAATGTCGAGTGTCTGACGCGGATTTGTCACGCATTTTGAAGTGACAATGTAATGTACTCCATGAGTATGTCAATCTTGCATTGAACTCCAGTAATCTTGTCAAAAAAGTTGCGTTCGAAAGTGTCAGCGAGTCAATGGTGATGTTTTTAGCATGCTTTTTTAGTGATTATGAGTGTGTGAGACCACAAGACACGTATAAAAAGTACTCTTCTTATAATCTGGAAGTTTCTTGCATGGATTTACAAGATCTTACCATATTAATTTGGTAGAGTTTTAGGTCGTTTTCTTGTTTTCAAATTTATATCTAGGTTAAAAATATCTTCATCATTTATGTTTGAAATTATAAAAAGATCGTCAGTAAAAATCTGATGGATATGAGGAGGTAATGCCATATGGGATATATTCATGTTCAAACAGGGTAAGAATAAAAGGAGGGCCCTTGCATTTTTTAATGTGAATTATTTACCACATTGATAAGGGCGACTTGGGGACAAAGAATCATAACTATAATCCCATCCGTGCTATTTTAGCGTTATACATATATATACAAGTGATTAATCAGTTGGAGGAGGTCTGCTTGGAATACGATTTAGTAAAACTAGGAGGAGTTTGAGAGAAGAGGTACATATAGATGGTCAACAAGTAACTAAAAAATTTATCTTTATATATCTTAACTAATAATGCACCAGGAGGGATAGATTGACGTGGATGGTTTTCCATCGCATAAGATTAGGTTGGCAAAAGTGGAGGTTTGCTTGTGGTGCAATGAGGCCAACAATGTTGTATTGTTCCAAATGTTGGGCAAGTAAGCAACATTATACTCATAAGATGAGTGTAGCCGAAATGCTAATGGTTAGATGGATGGCGGTCACCCAAGGAGGAATAGAATAAGAAACAAGGATATCTGCAAGAAAGTGGGGTGGCACCAATTGAGGAGACGACGGGGGAGCATCGCTTGGGATGGTTTAGTGATATCCAGCGTAGGCCACTAGATTCCCGTGTAAGTAGAAGTTATTTTGCCAAGTTGAACCGAGGATAACTTGGGAAGAATTAATGAGAGTAATACTTGATTGCTAGGGATTTATTACAGAACATGTGCTCTGATTTGTGGGGGGTGGTGGGGGGGGGGGGTGGGGGATGGAAGAAGAAAGTTCATGTAGCCGATACCAACTAGTTTGGTACAAAGGCTTGGATGACGATGACGACATCCAATCTAAGGTTGTCCGGTGTCCGCCGTGGAACTTAATGCAGATCTGGCAAGATCCAACTCTGTATCGGAAAATCCTGAATCTCAAATACAACCTATGTCCCAAAAATAAATGATCGGAATGCAAGTTTCTTCCTTCCCATAATATTTTTCATGCACGTCTAATTAGTGCCTATTAATCAGCCTTTTTAAGTTGATAGTCCAAAAAGAGACTATTATTTTGTGACAAGGGGGGGAACTATATTGTAATGAATTATTATCTAATATCCTGAAATATTTTGACTTCAAACCAAATGTTAGGTGCAAGCAAATTTTAGTTCTAAAAATATAATTATAAATTTGTTTTAAGGTATTATTAGGTGAGCCACAACTGTACTTGTCATATAGTTATTGGCTGAGTTCTTCCTGATTATAAGCGGAGTTAGTGGATCAGACTCAGTATAGACTGGTAGATCGAAATTTTTATCTTCGTTGCAATTGACCTGGGTTTGGTCATTTACATCCTCGGATTTTGTCCAAGGATCTAGGTGGTTTTCTTTATGTTTTCAAAGTTGCGATGCCTTAGGATGTTTTTATGGCATAATTCACAGGTAGGCTTGAAGCTATGTTGCTAGAAGCAAAGGGATCCTGGGCAGAGGCAGAAAAAGCTTACTTGAGCCTTCTAGAAGATAACCCATTGGATCAAGTAAGCCCTCAGCTAGCTTTTAATGGAAATTAATATGAATTTCTTTGCTAGCAGTTGCATTCCTCTCTACAGATATGTATATGGATTTCCATGTAAAACTTTCAAAATGATATACATATACATATATGTATATATGACTATAGAAAAGATAAAGGAGAAAAAAGGGGTATGTTGTTCAGGGATTACCTTCTGATCTGAGTTATGATAATCAGGTAATTCTGAAGAGGAGGGTAGCTTTGACCAAGGCTCAGGGAGATATTTCAGGGGCCATTCAGCGGCTAAGTGAATATCTTGAAGTGTGAGGGACCTAATCACAGTGGCTTATTTTCAGTGCATCTAGTTTTTTCCCCAGTCAACTTAGGGTTACTAATGTGGCTGAATGGTATGACCTTTTTCCAGTTTCATGGCAGATCATGAGGCCTGGAGAGAACTTGCTGAAATATATGTCTCCCTTCAAATGTGAGTTTTCCTTTTTCTTCTCTTTCCTCCTTCCAAAATGATGTCTGACCTTTCCGGTTATACTTAGGTACAAGCAAGCAGCATTCTGCTACGAGGAGCTAATCTTATCTCAACCTATGATTCCACTATATCACCTAGCCTATGCTGATGTAAGAAACTTTTTTTTAATGTATCTTCTTTAGTTTCCTGGTTTCCTGTGCTAAACATAGTTACACAAGGGCTCAGAAATGCATCTCCATCCTCATGTGGCATACACGCACAGAAATACACACTTATGGATAACACTGTTTTCTTTCCGTTTCTTCTGTTATATCTTTGGTAGGGTGCTACGGGTGAGGCAGAGGGTTCGTTCCTCTTCGCTGAAAGAGTTTGATCGCCAAAAGGGTAATCCATATGAAGCTCTTAGGCGAACAACCCTATAGACATCATCTTTCAACGGTTTCCTTCCTAGTTGGTGCTTTAGGTTCACCGAAGTTGGTGTGTTGATTGAATTCAGGCAACTGTTGCAGCCTGCTCTTAGGGCGCAGCGAACAGGGTTGACATGATACTTTGACATGGATACGATTGTGGTGGGAGGAAGCGCATTAGCTACTGACGTTAGTTCTCCTGGTTATACAGCCAACCCTGCCCTGTGAGCTCAAAACTTCTAAGCTAGTGTTAATGAGGTTATTAATAGGTGATACTATTACTTGCAACCGTTAGAATGCTTTTGTTGGAGGTAGGCAGATATAAAGTTCTTGATTGCTTTGAATTCTTGGAAGAGAAGTTGGAATCGGGAATGCAGGGGGTATTTTGCAACATTAATGTGGAGAAGGCCTTCATTTTTCTCATCCGGATTTTTTTGCCCACGTTGAGTAAGTTGATTTCCGGGGGATGATGGAGATAACCAAGCATGTATTTTATCTGTCAGATATCTTGAGGCTTTGTCGTTGTCTCAAAAGATTATGAGGAGTGTTTGCTTACGGGGTAGAGATCTCTCTTTTCTTTTGGGGGGGGGGGGGGAAGAGAAGACAGGAGGAGGGTGGTTCGAGGGAATACTACTATTGTCGCGCACCTACTTTATTTTGTTTTTTAATTGGTTATTGTTTATTCACGAAATCTGCATAAAGGGGTGAACCTGTGTACAAGAGACATATTTCAGAGAACCTAATAAAAACACCTAAACGGACTATTCAAAAAATCCATGAAGGCTTCACCGGAGTGAGACTTTAGCGTCTTCACTTATGCAGAGACCAGTGTAATAATTTGATACCGAACCGGGCGTCACACTGGAGATCCCCAGCAAACTGAAGATCAGATTCATAAATTCCGAGTGATTGGGCAGTGTAATGATGATTGACAGATTTTCTGCCTTCCTTGCACATAAAGTACCAATTCACGTGTATCTTCTGCCTCATTCTTAAGTTATCAACAGTCAGTATAGCGTTGCTGACACTAGGTATGTGTATTTGTGGGCGCACATAATCAGATATGTCTACTTTAGCTAGTAAATTATATGGAATGGTTGTACTGGCTTATTATGCCAAACTCCATCCTGATTTTTACTGTGTTATGCACAAAGCCCTTGAAGTTTGAAATCTATATAAGTGACTATTTCTTATGAAATTTCATGTGCACCTAGCTTTTCTGTTAGTTGTCTGTCCAGTCTCTGTTTATGCGAGGGGCATTATGCATCTTAAAGAAATTTATCTCTGATATGTTTTTATCTTTTTCAGTTTTGACTTTTAGCGCATCCCACCATCATTACCACTTCCACCGTCATATTGATCACCACTGCATCTCACTAGCGGATTGCCGCACCACAACCATACCGCCGCTACCAACACCACCACCGCAAAAACTGCCCTACTGAAAACATCCCCTCGCCATACCACTGAGGCATCACCACAATCACCCAAAAACACCACATATAAGCACCAGTCTTTGAGGCAGCTAGATTGAAGTCATTTTTCTTGAAGTTTAAAGATTTACCGATGTACTCACGAATTAATGGCACAATCATTTTCTTGCTTTGGGTTCTTGGAGATCTGTTTAGTGATCTATGATTGATTGCTGATGCTTCATAGTGGGTTGGGTGCTGTTGATAGATGATAGTTCTTTGGTTGTAGTGTTGGGGGTGGTGGACTGGTGGTGGTGTGTTTTTGAGGACCTGATTTTTGGAAGATTGCATCAAAGAACAGTAATTTCTTTTAACGAAAATAACTTAAACTAACGCTAAAGAAAGAAGAGAGATCCAGGGCCATAAGCTGGGGGGAATTAGGTTCCAATTTGGACCATGAAGTTCAGCAGCCAATGTTCTTTAGACGGCGAAGGTGCAAAAGTAGATGTCAGCGTTGCTCACAGGTAGGGCTGTAAATGAACCGAGCTGTTCACGAACAGCTCATGGTTCGTTCCCTTCAGAGCTCTTTCATGTTCGTTTGTATAATATATGAACCGAACACGAACAGCATTTTAAAGCTCGTTTATTAAACGAGCCGAGCATGAACACTTCAAATTGTTCGCTAATGTGTTCGTGAACGGCTCGTCTAATATAATAAATTTATATTTTTATATTTAAAAGATGAAGATTATATTATACACATATAGGTGAGTATTATGTTTAGGGCATTGAGGCAACAAAGCCCAATAATAGACCCAAACAATTCTTACATTGCATATAGCCCAAGTCATAAATTTAGAGTGCAACTAGAAAGCCCAGCCCAGCCCAACTCCTCTTCCTATCCATTTAGAAAACCCTAACATATTCTTAAATCCTCACAGCCGTACTCCCTCATCTTCTCCTCTTTTTCCCCATCTGTCACAATGACAAATGAGGGAGAGAGACACACCTCCATGGATACACGAATAAACCCTCTTTTTCTACCTCTCACGCAAGCACCCTTCTCAATCTTAAGCGTACACATCACCATTGATCAGATCTGGGTTCTTCTACAACTCTGAACTCCGATCTCCAATCTTGTGAAAGTAGACGATGGCGGCGATTGTGGTGGAAGAAGACAGCAGCGTCGGCGGTGGTGATGGTGAAAAAAGACGTCGGCGCCGGTTGTTGTGGAAGAAGACGGCATGGTCTTCTGATCGGCATGGTCTTCTGATAAATTCAGCTTCTTCTCCTTCTTCAGATCTTCTCTTGATTTGTTTTTTTAGACAAACGAGCTGAGCCCGACTTTTGTGTTGACGAACTCGAGCCGAGTTCGAACATCCATATCTATCTCATAAACGAACACGAGCCGAGTTCAAACTTCCCAGAAAATAGACGAACCGAGTTCGAACGCACCCATGTTCGGCTCGAACTCGGTTCGTATACAGCCCTACTCACAGGAATGCTAAGAAATAAAAGACTTAAATAAAAGAAGAGATTGTAAAGAATGAGAGGCTTTTCAAGTTCTTAGGTTTATTTTGGTTTCTCAGCATTTTTCTGTTTTACCTCCGTATGCCCTTTCATGGTTTTATTTTCCAAGGAGGAATTGGATGCAGAGAAAACAGAATGCCTCCGTGTGCACAGAATTTTGTTCAAGGGCGCATTTTGTATAATTTTTGGACCTAAATGGCTTGGAGCATAATAGAGGTAAATAATGGGGGTGGTCTGGCATTCTAAGCTGGCTATGCAACTTGTGGACATTGTGGCCTTCAGATCAATTTGGTGAAGTTTTGAGCTTCTTCTTCGAAAGATGGAGGATCCCAGTGTTATGAGTTATGACAGTCCTAGGACTTGCATCAGCTTTCTGTTGGCCCCACGACATGTCTAAGAGTACCTGAAATCCAGCTATGGACGTATAGCTTGGAGTGAGATTTTCATTTATGTGGACATTATCTGCTTCAAAGCGCCAGCCATCTACGATTGTGACTTGGGAGTGAGGGTTCAAAACACGGAAACAGCCTCTCCACAATAGTGGGGGGAATTTGTGTTCATCAACCTTCCCCAGCCAGACAATGATGGTAGCCTTATCAGTGTGGCTGTGGGGCCACACTGTTAAACGGAGTCTTCCTTGTGTTCCCACTTCCGCGATATCCCCTTCCACTCCCAGTTAAGGGGAAACTGGATGTTGATGATTTCCAGTAGAAACATAGTTGAAAGGTTCATAAATACCACTTAATGGCTTGGGAAGTGGTGTACTTCACTTCTGGAATGGGGCTTGTGCGAACGGAGTTTACAACCATAAAGGTGGGGCAGTGGATGGAACTAATTCGGAACTGATAGTATCCATAGATGGACAAAATTGTTCCCCCATATTGGCACCTCTGAATGGCGAGAATCTGGTTACTCTTGTTGGTGAACTGGTACACTAATTATCCTGTTCTTGTTTAGCAGTGTTTAGGATAAGAAGGTATGCCTTTTAGATTAGGTCTTAGAGCTGGGGTGCTTTCATTGAAGTTCTGAAATATTCAAGAGGTTTTTTCAGTGGGATTTGCAAGCTGTTGATAATCTTCTCGGGCTTGCTACATACTGGAAGTGTCAGTGGGCTTTCTTTGCTCATTCCTTCTACCAATTTTTGGTATAGTAAAGCCTCTTTGCAAGTTGTCTTGCTTGCTTAATTGACTCTGTTTGGGTCCTTTTGAACTTGAATAATCCTAGGCGTGATGGGTCTTAGCTAATTGGGATTCTTTGCCGTGCCTGAAGTCTGCTGCAGAAGTACTGAGCTGCTTTTTGTTACTGGAATCGAAAATTGCCTTCCTTTTGTGTGTCTTTATGAATGGAGAGAAGCACCAATTCGTTTGATGGCTTGGAAATCCCTAAAAATTACACGGGTACATCTGTTGTTCTTGAGCATACTTTGTTTTGGCTGCAGGAAGATAACCATATTTAATTTTTAGCCTGGTGATTGCTAGTTCTGCTGGTTACCATTGCAGTGAGATTGCTTTAGGTCTCGGTGTCGGTGCACATTTGTTTTTCCTGGCTTAAATGTTAGTTGCCTTCTAATTATGGGGACTTCCAGGCTGAGTTTTGATAGGATGACTTTGTATTATCTTATGTGCATGGACAGCACGTCCATTTGGTTCTCTTTTACTTCTGTCACTTCAAAAGAGAGACTTTCTCTTTTACACTCCAATACCCGTACTCATAGTTTGTCATTACCCACTAATAACTTATACTTTAGGTAAGCCTTTTAGTCCTTGTATTATACTACCTTAACGACTTCTTGGCATGCCATGGGATACGCAATTTCTGCGTATGGTCCGCCAACAGCCCTAGAGTTTGCAAATTATAGATTACAGAGTGAATTTGTGGGAACTTTGCACTCTGGATTGTTCAAGAGTGCGCTGTCTGAGGTCAAGACAGAATAGCCGCGTGCAGCCATATTTTACGCGTTGCGTTTAACATAAATAAAGCACTGAGATTAGGAAGGCTGGCCTTTCGATCTTCGAAGGATCTTATTCTCTCCCGGCAACCATCTCCACTGGCCTACTATGTGGTCACATGTTGTTAGCTGTTTGTCTACGATGGATCTCATATGGAAATTAATTTTCTCTGCTATACTCACTAAATTAGTTAGAAATTGTTTTACGAGTAACCTATCCATGTTATTAAAGTAAAACTCTATTCACAATGGAAGGCATATTTATATGAAAATTTTAGTGGTTTACAAGAGTTCATCTTCTAAAGTTGGCACTCTTGCTCTGTATATCCTAGTGCATGCCTGAAGGCATTTTGCCTGCTTTGCAATGTCAAACGGCATCACTTAATACCACTGGCGGTTTTATAGTCACTCTCTATCAGAATCCAAAATTATGAAGATGCCTATTTCAATTGATGCCAAAGTTATTCATGGATGGTGATTTTCATTCTACTGCTTGTCGTCATTGAACAGGTGCTTTACACACTAGGTGGACTAGAAAATCTTCAGACAGCTAAGAAATATTACGCCTCAACCATAGACTTGACGGGTGGCAAGAACAATAGAGCGCTATTTGGTGTTTGCTTGGTGAATCCTCTCTCTCTCCCTCTGTGTGTGTGTCTGCATGTGTGTGCGTCCTCACATTACAGTTCTTGTATTTCTCAGTTTGACTGAATGTGGGTTTTATTTGTGTTATGTAGTGTACCTTTGCCGTGGCACAGCTGACAAAAGGTCGGTACAAGGAGGACAAGGAAAGCCCAGAGCTTCAATCTCTGGCAGCCGCGGCCTTGGAGAAAGACTACAAGCTGAGAGCTCCCAGCAAGCTCTCTTTACTTGGTTCCACCTTAAGAAGCTTGAAACTTTCTTCATAGTAAATTTGCGATTAATCGAGGCCTCTAATCCTTGCTTGCCCCATTAAAAGGGGGCTCAACTCTAAAGTAATCAATCTTCAGAGTATGTCAGAATTGTATCCCTCATATTTAGTCTTGTGCTCTTACGCGGCAGATGCACTTCATACGCCCAATGTCGAACACAGTTTACTTATCTTTCCTTTTTTTTTTTCCCTCCTTTTGTTTGCAACCTTTTCCCTGTTTGCAGTTGTGCTCTTATATTTTTATTCTTGTTTTTGGGGGTTATTGAATTCTGTACTTGACATGAGATTCACCTTCAAAATGCTCTTGATAGGGAGTAGTGACATCTGAATTTCACTTCTTTTTTAGAATAATACTATGACTGATTGAATTGTTTTGCCTCTCTTTGGTCAATTATCGGTGTAAAAAGAACTGCTTGTTGATATGGGGCTTGGTATTACCTATTATTCATTCACACCTTGCCTATTCACTGTCATTTCACTACCTGTTCATTCAGTAAGTTCGTCGAGAAAAAGATATAACTCCTGAAGAAGTTAGGGTACAAGAAATAGCTCTCTTACCTGAATTAACAATTCTTTACAAATGAAAGCACCATCTTCTTCAAGTGTACTCCGTGGCTAAATATGCTGTCGTCTAAGGCCAAATAATATATTTTGACAAATCCTCAACTTCAATAAAATTACAAGTTGAATTCTTTCGATTACGATGTAAGTCTTGTTTTTGTAGGTTTAGGATTACGATTTAGATGTGACTGTTTAACAGCTTTGTAACTTCGCTCCAGTTTTCTTTTTGTGTTTGCATTATCCCCCCATTTTTGCTTTGCATTTGGTATTTGGTTGGTGGTGGCCAGTGGTGCACTGGTGGTGGGTAGTGGAAGCTGGAGTAATAGTGGTGATGGTGATGTTGGCTAATATGTGAAGTAGTAGTGATGGTTTCTTGGGTGTGTTTAGGTAGTGATGGTGGGTGACAGTAGAAAGGGGATGACGTGGTGGTAGGTAACGACATAAATAATCATTTTTCATTCTTTTTTAGAAAGATTACGAAGACAAATAGTAGTCGACCGCCAATATATTAGTAAAAACCTTTTCAAATTGCTTCTATTTGAAAAATATCCGGTGATTGCTCTAGCCATTGTAATCAACCTTAGAGAAGTGATTATACGAATTTATGGCTGTCGTTGTGGATCATGAAAGACAGGACAGGACAAGAACCTTAATGCATCACAAGCAATGATGCGGGAATATCTCATCTGTTCTTTGTCAACCTGGTCTAATAAGACAATTGGAATCCAGTTCTCAGATAACAGTTTGGAATGAGCTTAAATTTCATATCTGAGCTCAACTTTCAACTCCATGTCTTGCATAGACCTCACGAAGATCCAGGGTATCTGTCGTGGTGGATCGTTGAGCTCTTCAAGCCAAGATCTCCACTGATTTGGCACGTCAATCTCATCTCAGGTCATACTGTATCAAGCCAGGATCTCTGCTTTCTTGGCTCCCCGGAACTGGATACATATCACAGGGTATTCTATCAAGACCTACACACAAATGGGTTATCAGATTGCACCTCATATCCCAGGGTCTTTAGTCAGGGCCTCCCCTTTCTTGGCTCACCGGATTTAATCTCAGGGTATTTGTCATGACCTACGCATACATGGGTCGGCAAATCTTACCTCATATGGCAGAGTTAAATGCATTATCTCACTGAATTGAGTTGCAAGATGTCTTGACGTGGCACTTACATGGGTCACGAGAAATCAAGCCCTTGTTTCAGACATTCTTGCGGTATCAGCCAGTTACAAACTCAACCTTGTTGGATCACATCAAACGTCCATGAAACTGAAGGAGGGTGTTAAAGCCAACATTACATGCAACTACCCTACTTGTCCCTAAGAGCGACTCGTATCTCACCATTTCCATCTGCATTCGCCACATGTATATGCCCACTTAAACCAAACTTGTATCATTCACACAACCTGATAGATTGCAGTCCCTTTGGGTACTACTGTTCTATACCTCTCTTCTCCTTCCTCTATTTTTATGTTTATGCTCAACCAACATCGACATGAGTTTTCTACATACCTCCGGTCCACAAATAATAACTTGGATTTACATTTCTGTCTGCGGAAGTAACATTTGAGTTTGACCTCCTCTTTTTTATTAGAACAGAAATATTGAAAGATAGAACTGCTTTGGCTTTCTTTTGTCAATATAATGTTGACATTTAAATGAATTACTGGGAGCTCAGTAGAAAACTAAATTGGCCGCAGCAACCGCTGAATTAATATACAAGCACTTCTTTGCCCCATCTGCATATTTTCAAGCGTGATGAACATTAAGTGCTTGAGCATGATGTATTGTTGGGACCGGTTGGATTTTTTAACAGCTTAAGGCTTCGTTTGACAAATTTTTTTTTTTGATTTTCAGTTTTTAAATAGCAGTTTTTTAAAGAGCAGCTTAATTTTTTTTTTTTATAAAAACAAGTGGGTGTTTGATAACCCCTTTTTTTTTTGGTGTTTGGTAACCCTTTTTATTTTGACTTTTTTTTTTGGTGGTTTGCGGTGGCGGTGGTGGGGCGTAGCGGTGGTCGACGGTGGTGTTGGTGGTGGCCGACGGCAGTCACCGGCGGTGGTGGCCGACGGCCGGAGGTAGCTGCCGGCCATCTCCGGCGGTGGTCGCCGGCGGCCGGAGGTGGTCGCCTGAGGTGGCTGCCGACGGTGGGAGAGTGGTGGTGGTGGTCGAAAAAAAAACCAGAAGTGAAAAAAAAAAACCAGTTTTTGAAGTTTTTTTTTTTACTCTGCAGTTTAAAAACTGATTTTTTAAATTGAAAAAAAAATAGTTACCAAACGCTCCTTTTTTTTTTCAGTTTTTAAAACTGAAAAAAAAAGAGGGAAAAAAAGAGTGTCAAACGGGGCCTAAGTTTACATAGCAAGAGATAATATAAAAGCTTGCAACCTTTTTTCATTTGGTTAACTGCAATACAATATTGGTAATCTACCTTTTCTGGACCTTTTTGTTCCTGATTAATGACGACATGACATGTCGTTCCCATTTTAGTCAAATTTACATGCACTCTTGAAAGTTGCAAACCAGTACCATCAAACATATGCCGGTTGGCTAAAATGGGGATCCCAAATTGCATGAGAAGTAGATCTTGCGTGTTGTCGCCTAAGGAATATGTTTCTTTGCCTGGCTACATGAAATGTTGTCGCCTAAGGTCAAACAATTGACACTGTTAAGTTCTAGAACAAATTCAATCAAATCAAAAGTGTTGAATATTCTGGTCACTGCCGGTGCGAACTCCGATCACGACCGGCAAACACTCGAGGAGATGAAGATCTAGCAGATGTACTAAAATCTGCCTAGACCGACCGAGATCGCAGCCTTGTCTTTGAGGTCACCATCTCTGATCGAGTCTGGGGAGAGGCGACTATAGCCGCGCCATCATCATCATCCCACCACTTGTGCTCGGCCACACACCATTCACGCTGCTAAAGATACCACCACACAAAACATAAACATGCATACTATGTAAATACTATTGCCGGAGCCTACGCGGGCAGAAGCACGGTGGAGCGGCCACCGTGGCCTTTCTGTGGTGGGCTCGGTTTAGAGAGAAGGCGAAGAAAAAGTTTTAGAGAGAAAAATATGTTGGAAATGATATTTTTATTTATTATACTTATGTTATATTGCACGTTAAGTTACGCCTACATCATATAACTAATCTTTTACACTCAAAATTTTCTCAAAAATCCCGCGGATTACCCAAAACATGCTACCAAACAATTGAAAACAATAAAATGCTGGCCCCCAAACATGCTGCCAAACAATTGAAGACCGAATTTTTATTTTTTTTTTGGTACAAAAAAGGTTGAACCGTAAGGCTCTAATCCGACCGGCAGAGAGTATTGCGCCTCGGGGACCTACAAGGCCGCCACATACATCTGAGTCCCCAATTCCCGCACCTATGTCGGGGCCGAAGCGCACAAGGACCTGTGTATGGAGCACATGCAGGGCGAGGACGTAAGTTTGCCACCAACAAGTGCGGCGGACAGGATTCGAACCCAAGTGAGAAACCTGGATTGGAATCCTGGGAACTGCTGAACCAACCTTTGAAGACCGAAAAGTGTAGATCAAATACAACAACAGTATCAGGTTTACTTCACGTGGGGTTCAAACTGGTGTAAGCCAAGTGTGCTTACTTGACGTCGGACCATAATCAAATTAGTGACACGTGTACTCTGGCCAGGGAAAGCTTCACATCTGATATATATATATATATATATATATATATATATATATATATCGTGATCCATTGCTAGCGCTAGCACTGTTGCTAGCGCTGTTTGGCCGTCCGCTACATAATGTAGCGGACGATAATTGGCCGTCCGCTACATTATATAGCGGACGGTGCTAGCGCTGCTAGCGCTAGCAATTGATCACGGTCCTATATATATATATATATATATATATATATTCTTACTTCACTTCAAGGGTTTTGAACATTTTTGTGAAGAATGAGTAATCCAGTTTTCGCTGAAGTATTAAAGAGAGAACTGTCGACCTGTTTATATTTTGTGAAGTGTTTATGCTTTTCAAACAAACTGACGCGTTACAAGTTTCAAAAAAGGTACTTCACAAACAGTTTCTTTCAAGTATCATTTTATTTAGTTTATATATTTGTATTAAGATCAAGGTGATCGCTCAAAAACGTAGCGAAAATATCTTCTTCTTTGGTGTATAGTCGCACGTTCGAATCTTATATGATTAGATATTACTAACAAAATTAGTCGCTGGGGACGGCAATGCCTTGATGCTCAGCATAGCTACTATCACCTACAGTTTTATTGTTCATATTACAACTTTTTGATGTAAATTTTTTTCCTTTTCCACTCTCTCTCTCTCTCTGATCCTACATCATGAGATGATAACTTTAAGTCAAATAGATTTTATTTACTTTAAAAAGGGAAAACTCAATTAAGAGTTAGATGCCCAATCCCACACCTGCAAAGTGTTAATTAGTAGGGCCAAAGTGCATGAAACGATATGTAACTTGTCAAAAATCCTTTCAAAAAAGTTCCTTCCCTTTTCATTTCTTTCTTTTTCTTTTTGGTTGTTTGCGTTTGTGGCAAGTATATTTCTTTCATTAGTAAAGGTTATTAATTAAAAGCCAGGTTACGATGACAAGAAAATCTAACTCTTTATGCACTCTCAGCTGGGAGCTAGTATCACACAACGCCAACCCACAGCCTCATGCCGTGCTTAAAACACAGTTATAAAAGGGAAGTGTCGAAAAATCTACAAAGAAAACGAATAAGCCAAGTATATTGCTCAAGTTTGTAGTGCTTTTATTTTGACAAAACAAAATAACGTGCAAACACCTTTTTGGTGATGAAAACGAAGCACATCATCACAAAAAGGTGTTCCGATCTTAATGGAGCGAAGCATTTATTCATGGGTCACTTGACGAACTTAAAAGAACAAATTTGTAACCTTGTAGAAGCAATAGAAAGTATCCGTTCTTATAGCTTAGAATATTCACGCACATTTCTAATGACAACTGCAAAGTTTCCCTGCCCTCCCCAAGTTGGCAAACAAACTGATTGCCTGACGTACAATCAAGCATTCATCATCATCATCTATAATTATGTCTATTCATTCTCCGCATATAATGGTTCAAAGCTGCTTCCGCATCAATCTCAGTATACTTGCCCTGCACCATCTGCTTCCCTTTTCATTTCTCCTGGGAGGTGGCATTGAAGCCCAGCTTCGCTGCTCTTCCAATACCCAAAGCCCACGGGAACCCTATACTCAGATCCACGTGCCCGCCCTTTAGGTCATCGTCTTAGGTTACAGCTTTTCTTGTCATTGTTTATAATTTCACCTTCCATTAGAAGTAAAATAAATATATCAGGCTATAAATAAATTCTCTTTATTTGACGCACAAAAAAAAAAGATTGATAATTCACGTTTTTAATTTAAAAAAAAAAAACAAATGTGGATATGGCAAAGCATAATAAATCTTGTTGAAATATACGTTTTCATGTCCAAAAAAGAACATTGATAATTTACCCTGAATACAGTGTTGGATTTGTGAAATTAATTTGTAGTGGGTAACATCCTCAATCTTTTAGACACATGAGATCCCTACTACAGCCCTCTAGCAACAAAGTCGAGTAGAAAACTGACCTAGTTGGCCAAAATAATTGTCGTTTTTCCTTGTGGCATGGCAGTGTTGCTAAGTATTTTTGTGCAACTCCTTGTAAAATTCTCGTCACTGTTATAGAGTTTTTCTCTAAGCGTTGTCAAACATAGTAAGCATTGCTTGTTGGACCTAAAAACAGAAATACGAATCGCTAATAATTGTACAACATCGATCTGTAGTAGTTTTGATGATAGAACGTTGCTATTAAAATATATTTGAGAATATTTTTTGGGTTAATTACACATGGCACCCCTGAGGTTTGCCCATAATTACACACGGACCCGCCTATCTTTGTAAATTACACTAAGCTACCCATTTCTATTTTTCTTTTAACAGAGTTAACAAAATTAATGAAAGGACGGTCATACCCCTGATAAACAAGTTAATTTACCCCCTCTCTCTCTCTCTCTCTCTCACACACACACACGCGCGCGCGCGTCGATAGCACCCTTTGGACTGCACACCCACTATCGGTGAAGCCATGGGCCACCAACCTTAGCCACCATGACCCATCACCGCCCCCATCACCATGAACCACAAGTGCCGGCCACCACCACTCCGCAAAGACAACCAAGATCTGGGCGCAGATTTGGGGGCGGGGCAGCCGACGCAGATCATCGACCGGGAAAACAATAGTTGAGGCGAGTAACCGATCACCGGCGAAGTGCGGGTGATGGTTGCCGGAAGCAACAGCCAAGAGACCCAAACGTAAATCCCGGCCAAATGCAACAACGATGCAACCAAGAGACCCACCGGAGATCGAGAAGATGCCGGGAAAGGTTCAACACCACCGGGAAACAACCGCCGACCAAGAAACCACGAGTAGCTCTGAAGATTACATCCTAGCAATCGGCAAGAGTCTTCGAACACGGCCAACCAAAATGGTCGGAAACAGCCTGAACCTAACCACCTCCGTCCAAATCCGAATCACCAGCCATTAGCAGCAGCATCGTTGGCCTCTGAATTCACGCAGCGGCACCGGAGAACAGCCTTCAATCTCATTCTCTAACTCTCCTGATTTGAATTATTTTTTGTGTAGTTTAAAAATGGTGATTTTTGTGGTGGCCGGTGACGACTGAATATATGATGGAGGCAGTGGTATTTCGACGTGGCTGCCTGAATTTGGCGATTGGAGAAGACCCATATACTACCCGGTTGTTGTGGAGTTAGTCCTAGCGGCTGTAGTGGTGGATCGGCGGAGTTTCATAGCTGTGGTGGTGGTACTTTTGTTGGGGATCTCAGGAGAGAGAGAGAGACAGAGAGAGAGAGAGAGAGAAACCCAGATCTAGGCGCAGATCCGTGAACACCTTGTTTTCTTAGCGTGCTTTGGCCGGAATCTGGAGTCGCCGGTGATTCTGCACGGAAGAAAGAAAGGGGAAGATCTAAGGGCATTTTTGGTATATCATAATAAATTTGTGCTGTCCTAAATTTTTTGACGGTTCCCTAACAGAAATAATTAACCCTATTTAGGGTAATTTAGGGTAAATATCAGGGGTGCCGTGAATAATTAACCCTATTTTTTTTTATGACAACAGAAATATTGCTAGTATTGCAGAAGATCTGACTATAAAAAACGGAAATTACAACACGATGGATGCTAAAGTTTAACTTCTAAAAGTCAAGAATATGATTCCGTATAATCGTAACGCGCACTCTACGTGATTAGCTAACAGACATGAGTCAATATGCCGTCGTTCAATGTTGTAAATTAACCCCGAAGAGAAAAATAGTTTCAGTTTCCTTAACTTTCTCAAAATCTTTAGTATCTGGTCGGTCCTCGTTCAGATATTTTCGATACTCTTGAGAAGATCCTCCTCCCTTTGCCCACGTGTCGAGGCTTTGTCATGCAAGCTGGACACCTGAATATATATATATCTATATATGCCTAAGCTAACACTTTATTTGCCATTTATTTATTTATGGCCCCCAGTCACCTTCCACATCCTTCAGTCACCATGCAGGCCTCTCACCACTTCTGTCCCCAGTACTCGGTCTGTACTGAACTACACAGAGCAGAACAAGAGATTATAAGAACCCTTTCACCACCATTCACATGCGAATGCTGTTCAACCCAGCACAGAAAATCCGTCCATCATCACCGGCGAAGAGACCACCGTTGCCGGAGCAGAACCCAGCACCAATGTCGTACCCGATAAAGCCAAATCCATCTCCTACCTTAAACCCATTTCAAAAACTTGCAGCCTCGGCCTTAGACTTGGTCGAGAAGTCACTCATAACGGAATTACAAAAAAAGAAAAGGCTGAACCGGACGGTGGACCCCGCGGTTCAGTTGGAGGGGAACTTTGCGCCAGTTCAGGAGTGCCCGGTTCAGCACGGGCTTGAGGTGGTGGGTCAAATTCCTGCAGATCTACAAGGCGTATATCTTCTAAATGGGGCCAACCCCGGCCCCATTTGAGACCAACCGGCGGCCACCACATTTTCGATGGTGACGGAATGATTAATGATACATGCCGTCACGCTCGGTGGCGAAAATAAAGCGAGCTACTTTTGTCGGTTCACTCGTACGAATAGATTTTTGCAGGAAGCGGCATTGGGAAAGCTGTCATTTCCCAAGCCGATTGGCGAGCTGCATGGCCGCTTGGGCCTGGCTCGGCTAGCTCTGTTCTATGCTCGAGCTCTGGTCGGCCTTGTAGACGTATCGCAACGCACTGGGGTTGCGAATGCGGGGTTGGTGTATTTCAACGATCGTCTACTCGCCATGTCTGAGGACGACCTACCTTATAGCATCCGCATCACCAGAGATGGTGACCTCCAGACGATCGGGCGGTTCAACTTTGACGGCCAGGTTGATTGTCCAGTGATTGCGCATCCCAAAGCGGATCCTGTCACAGGTGAGCTTCACACTTTAAGCTGCGATGTGCTGAAGAGACCCCACCTTAGGTTCTTCAGTTTCGACACGTGCGGTCAAATGTCACGTGACGTATCAATTCCCCTTTCTCAGCCTACCCTGATCCATGACTTTGCGATGACCGAAGGGCAAGTGATCATTCCGGACCACCAGGTGGTGTTCAAGCTATCCGGACTGTTCACGGGTGGGTCACCCGTGATCCATGACCCGACCAAGGTCTCCTGGTTGGGAGTTTTACCAAAAAACGACCCAGGGCAGTCGGCAGTCTAGTGGATTGGCGTACCCAATTGCTTCTGCTTTCACTTGCTGAACGCGTGGGAGGAATTTAACGAGGAAGGGGACATGACAATTGCGGTTATCGTATCATGCATGACTCCACCGGACTCTATTTTCTCCGAGTCCGATGACCCGTTGCGAGCCGAACTAAAGACATGAAAATGGGCGGCTGGACCCGTCGGGCCATTGCCTCGGGGATAAACTTGGAAGTCGGACAAGTGAACAGGTGGCGAGTAGGCTGAAAAACCCGGTACGCCTACTTGGCAATAGCGGAGCCATGGCCAAAGTGTAGCGGCATCGCAAAGGTCGATTTGGTGACCGGAGAACTGACCATGGCGAACAGAAATATGGCGGCGAGCCGTGCTTCGTCCCGGGGAAGGCCGAGGACGAAGAAGATGAAGGATATGTGATGATTTTTGTGAGAGATGAAAGGAGAGAAGAGTCTGAGCTGGTTATACCGAAAGAAAGCTTCGGATATGAAGGAAGCAGCGTCGGTGAAGTTACGAGCTAGAGTGCCATACGGTTTTCATGGCACCTTTGTCAGGTCACAAGATTTGATTAAGCAGTCTTCTGCTTAGTAAAATGGCTTTAAATCATTGCATGCTGTTGCTGCTAAAAATATGTCCCGCGCACGTTGCGGAATCCAAACCTGAACCGATGACCTGCAAGACAGAAAACGAGTGATCGCCGGTTGGGGTTCCCGGCGGAGAACTCTCCGATGCTTAAGTCAGAGCGCAGCTACATGATAATGACTCTGAAAAAGCATGAATATGTGTAGTTGTTCTTATACCTGGAGGGTAGACCCCTTTCTATAGCGGTAGGAAGAAGAGCCCTAGTAAGACTGGGCCGTAGGCTAGATGTGTTAGGATCGCATTAGGATCCTTGAGGATCACGTCATGATCTCTGATAAGATAACTATCAGTCTTCCAGTTCAACTAGGATTGCCGGGTATTCCCCAATTATTGAGAGTTATATTTGAGGTATATCATAAGCCCCCCACTTCCTTAGCTAAAATGTTTGGCTGAGGAAGTTTATACCTGGTGTCTTGAGACAAACGTCAGATTTGTAAGGGATTCTCCATCCGCTTATAGGGGTAATAATATTTTTCTACTCCATATGCTCGGACCTAAGCTCTTGGGAGCTTAAGCCTTGGAACTTTGCCCGAGTAGGATGCTAGAACTCTAGCTCTTGAGAGCCAGGTTTTTCGAATGTCGCCTAAGTAGGCTACTCGGAATCATCTTTAGGAAGATGAATCATGGGATCTCGGGATCCATTAGAGGTTGTGCCCCACGTTAGCCTCTCTAGAGAGAGGACACAGAGCTGTGCATGCAAGTTGTTGCATGTGCTAAGTGTTTGAATGTCCCCTTGAGGGGTCACCTCTCCTGTGGAAGGTGTTTGTTTTGTGCAAGTGTGTGTTCTTTAGCTTGAGCTGACCACATCATGCTTGCGTTTTACTTTGACGCGAACCCTTATTGTCAGCTAAGGGCTGGCAAAGAAGCCTCGCACTCACGCTCGGCCAGGTTTCAAATTAACAAAACAGGGTAGGGCGACGAACTCCCACTGGGTTTTGCCGTTTCGCGGGTTAGAACTATAGCTAAACCGTTCAAATAGAACTTGAGCTCTATCCTATCACCCTTGAGGGTGTTACCCTTGAGGGTGTTCGTTCCTTGAGGGACCGCCCTAAAGGGCTAGCGGAACGTAGAGTTCAGATAAGCGCCCTTGAGGGCTAATGGAGCACGAAACTTAGAATTCTCGTACGTGCCCTTGAGGGAGTATGAAGCGTGTAGCTCATGTAAATACCCTGGGGGGCTGGACAGAACTTAGAGTTCTCACCATAAGTGCCCTTGGGGGCGGATGGAGCGCAAAGTGCTCTGATTCACCAGTTGCATTGGTAGCATGCGCTGGTGTGAATGTTTGACCGTTGATAGTCGGTCACTGAATGACAGGATATATAATTCCGAGCTCGGCGGCAGGATACTGCTGCAAAAACCCTTAAGTTGCCGGGTGCTATGAATTTGTTCCTTGCTTGTGAAGTGGTTTTTGCGTCATTGTTGATGCTTAGCAGCGCAGTATAAACCCTTGCAACAAGAAAAAGTACGTGACTGAAAAAATAGCTTTTGAAGCAATAAAGCACATGACCTTAAAAGTTCAACTATGTTTTTAACACATGATTGAGAGCGGTGTTCAACATCGCGGCCCCCTTAGGGTTTTGTCAGTTAGCCGACAGGGGGTGTGCTGCACTGCGTGTCGCAGGTGAGTTTAAAACGTCATAACAGTCGGAATCCCAGACTTGTATGTAATTGCGTTAATTGGTGTAACTAGATAATGCTAGACCTAAATTAAACATAGGTCTAGGTAATATACGAGCACATATGAGAAGCAGTCCTTAGGAGGCTTGCTAGTGCCTAGCATTGTAGTTACTTTAAATTTTTTAGTAATAAATATGCAATAAAATATATGCCGTTTTTAAAGAATGTGCGGCATATGTTAAATAAATGAGACCCTGTGAGTCCTAATAGGGCTACGGTGTCTGAACATCGCTCTTATTTCTATGTTAAAAAAATAGTTGCATTTTCATATGCTTTAGTGCTTCGAAGGCTATTTTTTCAGTCACGTAGTTTTTCTTGTTGCGAGGGCTTAAACTGCACCAACAAGCATCAACAATGACGTATAAATCGCTTCGTAAAGCGAGGAACAAATTCATAGCACCCTGCGACTTGAAGTCACGTCTAGGGTTTCTGCTGTAGCACCCTGTCGACTCGGCATTACCTATTGTCTCTCGATATTCAGTCACACAGTGACCTCGGTCAGTAAATCAAAGCACTTCGCCAATAGCATCGCTGATATGGATGGTACAACTGCAAGCTCAAGCTCATGCAACCAAGCAAACTGAATCTAGTTGCTTCTCAGTATATTGATTAAATACAACAACTTTTATATTGATCATCAGCGACATCTTGTTCAGACGAACTCCGCGTTCTCTAATTTTATATGCTCATCCAGCCAAGCCTACGAATTATGGCCTTCTATGTCTGTATGATGCATATAAGTCTTCTTGTGACCGAGCCCTACATATAGGCTGAAAAGCCATTTTTATATATCCACGCCTTCTCAAAGGCCGGGGGCTTTTTATTTTATGAGATCATTCTTATACAGGCTTAATGCCTTGTGTCTTATCAGACAGGGAGGTTCGCCACAGCAACCATATTACAGGCTCCATGACCTGTGCCTTCTTATTGCACCACGGCCACAACGACAAGAACTTCAAGTTCTGTCCAACCCCCTGAGGGTACTTTCACGAGCTCCGCCCTCCATTCACCCTCGAGGGCGCATATGAGAATTCTAAGTTCCGTCAAACCCCCAAGGGTATTTACATGAGCTCTGTGCTCCATCAGCCCTCAAGGGCGCTTACCAGAACTCTACGTTCTACTAGCCCTCTAGGGCGATCCCTCAATGGACAAACACCCTCAAGGGTGACAGGATAGAGCTCAAGTTCTATCCGAACGGTTTAGCTATAATTCTAACCCGTGAAACGACAAAACCTAGTGGGAGTTCGTCCCCTACCCTATTTTGTTAATTTGAAACCTGGCCAAGCGTGAGTGCGAGGCTTCTTTGCCAGCCCTTAGCTGACGATAAGGGTTCGCGTCAAAGTAAAATGCAAGCATGATGTGGTCAGCTCAAGCTAAAGAACACACACTTGCACAAAACATACACCCTCCACAAGAAAGGTGACCCTTCAAGGGGACATTCAAACACTTAGCACATGCAACAACTTGCATGCACAGCTCTGTGTCCTCTCTCTAGAGAGGCTAACGTGGGGCACAGCCTCTAATGGATCCCGAGATCCCATGATTCATCTTCCCAAAGATGATTTCGAGTAGCCTACTTAGGCGATATTCGAAAGACCTAGCTCTCAAGAGCTAGAGTTCTAGCATCCTACTAGGGCAAAGTTCCAAGGCTTAAGCTCCCAAGAACTTAGGTCCGAGCACATGGAATAGAGAAATATTATTACCCCTACAAGCGGATGGAGAATCCCTTACAAATATGACGTGTGTCTCAAGACACCAGGTATAAACTTCCTCAGCCAAACATTTTGGCTAAAGAAGTGGGGGGCTTATGATATACCTCAAATATAACTCCCAATAATTGGGGAATACCCGGCAATCCTAGTCAAACTAGGAGACCGATAATTATCTTATCAGGGATCGTGACGTGATTCTCAAGGATCCTAACATGATCCTAACACATCTAGCCTACTGCCCAGTCCTACTAAGGCTCTTCTTCCTACCACTATATAAAGGGGTTTACCCCCAGGTATGGGAAGACTACACATATTCATGCTTTTTCAGAGTCATTATCATGTAGCTGCGCTCTGACTTAATCATCGAAGAGTTCTCCTTCTGGAACCCTACCCGGCGGTCACTCATTTTCTGTCTTGCAGGTCATCGGTCCAGGCTCGGGTTCCGCAACATACGCGGAGCATATTTTTAGCAGCAACAATGAGTATGAGTCCACTGCTTCCCAATGAAATCCTTAGCATATGCCTCCTTAGGAGGACTTCATATTTTGCTTGATTTTTGTGGAGTAGCAATCTCGCCGAAGAATAGTAACAAACCCTAGAAGTTTATAGAGAAGGCAGAGCTTCTCTTTGCTGAGTTTCTTTATGTAGGTAGAAAGGCACTGCCTAGGAAGAAAAGCAAGAAAAGGCAGCCAATGCAACCATTATAAATGTTGTTGTTGTTGTTGTTGTTGTTGTTGTTGTTGTTGTTGTTGTTGTTGTTGTTGTTGTTGTGTGTGTGTGTATCTCTCTCTCTCTCTCTCTCTATCTCTCTCTTAATTGTGGTTGTTGTGATATATCAGCCAAATAGTTTAGTCTATCTAATCATAGGGCATCAATGATTTCTTTTAAGACTTTATCTTTTGCTTTAGTAATTTGTGAAGCACAAATGCTTTTCAATCTGCTGTTGTACTGATTCTATTGGATTAAATGCACATAAAACTCTATACTTAATGGTTGTCTACAAGAAACTCCAAAAAAAATTTCTTAGTTCCAACAACTCAAACTCCAATTTTTTGTGTCTTGGACATTAATCGATAGAAAAAAAAAAACTTGAAGTTTTGGATGTCTGTTTAATCTTGGACGCAAATTCTACAATTCGCAGCAAAAGCCTACAAGGCAACCATATCATCATAGTTAAAAGACATGACATAACATCTTCTTTACCACTATCTTCTCTCGTCTAAACATAGGGTTGCACCCGTTACCTTTGCAACATGAACCACTGCCACCATCAACCAAATTAAGGAAATCTCATAACCATCTATTTTTGCAACTGTCACCCATCACCCAACGTAAAAGAGATTTCTAGTTAGGTACTAGCTGAATTGCTCAATAAAAATTCAAAGCAAACCCTAATTGAAAACAAAACCCTAACTAAATATCAAACCCTAGATCACCAAATTGAACACTAGACATATTCAACTCATATGTAGATGGTGATTGTCACGGAGGAAAGGAGGCGAAGGCAGTGGAGTGCCTAGATTTGGAGGAAGAGGTTGGCAGCAGTTAGGTGGTTGAAACATGGTGGTGGTCGAGTTTGGGGAAACGGGGCAGCGAGTGGTTTAGGGAAAAGGGTGAGTTAGGTTAGACGAGGTGAACTCTCCAATTTACAATCAAAAATTTAAACTTCCACTTATCTCCGTCAATTGGTGTCTCGAGCACAAAAATAGGAGCCCATGGTGGTGTCAACCAAAAGCTAAACCTTGAGTTGTTAAGTCTAAACTATCCCAAAGTATGAGGTTTTATGTGCATTTAATCGGATTCTATTTGGTTCTACTAATGTGTCTCTGAGATATAAACACTACAAAAAAGGACTTCAAGTAATAGATATTTTACGTCGCTAAAAGCCCTACATCCGTCACCAAAGACTTTTAGCGACGAACCACCCAACCACCCATCGCTAAAAGTCCGTTGTTAAAAGTTTTGTAACGGAATTTTGAAAACCATCGCCTAAAAGTCGAGTTTTAGCAACAGATGTATTAATACAATTAGCGACGGATAAATGTATTTTCTGTATTTTAATTTTTTTTTTCAAAAATAATTTATTACGTAAAATATTTAGCGACAAAAAAGATCGTCGCCAAAAGTTTTAACGACAGACATTTAGCGATGGAACATCCGTTGCTAAAAAATTCAAAAATTGATTACTTTTAGTGATGGAATATCCGTCGCTAAAAGTCTGCCGTTTAAACTTTAGCAACGGGATTTTTGTCGCTAAAAGTCATTTATTCACAGAATAGGTAAGACTTTTAGCAACGGAATAAAATCCGTAGCTAAAAGTCAAACTATTTTATTTTTTTTTATTTTTTAATACCAAAACCTGTAATTGCAAATTCTCAACAATCATTCTCAACCCAGTAAATATTTTTCAATACACATTAGGGTTAAATAATTGCTGATCCATCAATAATTATTTAACCCTTAAACAGACATAACACATCTATATAAAGCATGGATTATATACTAATCAAAAAATAAAATGTATACAAAATTCAGGAAGGCAGGGGAGCGTGGTACAGCAGAGTAGCGAAGAGGAAGGGAGTATAAGTCGGGGTGGGGGTTGGGGACACGGGATCAAGATAAAAATAGTTAGGAGGGGAAGGGCCGATTAGGGGTTGGTGAGTCCCGAATTTGAATCACGTTGATCGTCCTCCTCCACAGGGGCATTGTGATTCAGATCCGACTGGGCATGTCCAGCAGCAGTGCCCTACATGTAAAGGCACATACGCATTAGACTCTATAGCAATCGTATATAATGTTTACTAAATGTATATAATGGTTGTACCTAATTATGCGGCGTGATCATCCAATACACCTCCACAACAATGTGACAGATCTCGTCCTTGTGTAACGACGGGCGCTCCATGGTCAGTGTCTGCGTCTGTAGAGGGGCAGTGAGGGGTGGGGACGCTCCTAACACAACATGTGAAGTCGTATCCGGGAGGAATTAAAACTGATTTACCATAATTAATTCTTAATTAAACTCTAGTTTACACTAATTAATCCTACTTAAACCCAACTAGTTCCAAGTAACCCTAATTAGTCCTAACTAACATAGATTAGCCCTAATTAACATTAATTAACCCTAATTTACTGTTAATTTAATCTTTAATTAGCCCTAACCACCCCTGATTAACCTAATTAAATCCTAATTATCTTGATAAATCATAGACAAATTCTAATTAAACTCAATTAAGGTAATTAACCGTAATATGCTCTAATTAGGCTCAATTAGCCCTAAGTAGCCCTAATTAAACCCTAAATAACACTAATTGAGTCTAGCTAAAAGCAATGCCCCTAGTTAACCATAATTAACACATTAACTCTAATTCACCTCAATTAAACCCTAATTAATGATAATTAAGTCTAATTAAACCCAATATATTAACTTTAATTAATCGGGCCTATTTAGCTCTCTCGTGTTCCAGTACCTTGTTTGCGTGATTTTAAGGAGAGAGAATGGAGTTCTCTTCATGATTCGTCCAACCATCGAGTGAAGTTAGAAGATTCAGAGTTACAAGGTTTGTTCAGAAATTTATCTTTTTCATTACATTTTTCCAAGGGTGACCATGTTATGGAAGATCTCATTAGTCAAACGCAAGATGATATCCTTGCATATGTATTATTGGTTTTGAGGCTTAAGGAAGCACAAGCTATTGTGTTCTTCCAAAATAATGGAGGTACCTGTGGGCATTTACCACTTGTCTACAATTTGAGGCCTAAATAAGAACTTGAGTTGGTACAGAAATGAGATCCCCAGTAGCTAGAGACGAGAGAATCATATGAGAAAGCATTCGATGGGAGGTACAGAGATAGATCGACCGATTGCCAAGAGCTGAGCTTTTAAGAAGGGGCCTGACTTTAGTAAGGTATGGAGCGCAGGTGTATGATGGGGAACTAGGCTCATCAATTAGCGGAATTTCATATTTCCAATTTTGAAAGACTTCAGGGTTGTTCGACATTTTGATTAGAGTATCAAAAGGTATGTAGACAAGTGGCTTCGGTTTGCATCAGACAGTAGAGTTCAAAGCCTTGTGTTCAATTTTTCAAGGATGGTGGTTTTCGCTTCTACCATTTGTAAAATTATGTTTCCACCGAAGTGTTGGACGCAACTAATAGGGCATGCTTAGCAATGTTGCCTTCCAATTCCTATAGAATGGATGAATATGAGTCTATTGGTTTTAAATCCATTAAAGTGTTGTCTTTGATACATGTGAGTATGAGTGGCGTAGTTCTCAAGTATATACCATCTCTATGCCCCGTTCTTGAACAGTTACCTGTACAGAGGTCCGATAATCTCGTAACTCTAAATGTTCTTGGTCCATCCCTTGAGTTGAAATACTTAGAAGTGTGCGACTGTTTCTGAGTAGAATCCATTGCTATTTGCAATGTAAATCTTGTTACATTTGTTGAGAGTTAATCTTGATTCTACAAAGTTATGATAATTGATGAGGAAGAATCAAGACATGAATAAATGAAGAGAAGGTGAAAAGTGAAAGGTTAGAGGAGTTACTTATAACCTATGAGTGATTAAATAGGAAGATGAAAAGTGAAAGGTTACGAGAGTTATTTTTAGGACATTGAATGAGTCTTTAATGTCTTAGTATAAAAAAGGTGCATCACCTAGTTATTTTGTAATAAGAGTAAGAAGTGTGGAAGGAAAGAAAGTGGAATGAAAGAGTGAATGAGGAAATTGTTTTATGAATAGAAGTGTTGATTGAGTAGAAAAAAATATTCAAGAGTGTTTCTCCTCTCCACTTCCTCCTCCTCTACCATAATACTCTGATTATTTTCGCTGCAATATATCTCTCTTATATTGTGTCCATCGTGCAACAACATTAGCTTATAAGGGAGTAAATCAAATTTTCTTTCCGAGAATGTTCCCCTGTTGGAATAGTTAGTGACAAGGAAGTGTAGGTTTGTTGTTCCACATTGGAAAAGAAAGAAGGATACAAAGCCTTTATAAGGCTCCACCCACCAAATTAATTAACTTTGGATGGTGGGAAGAGTTGGAGGGAATTTTAAAATTTTCTTTGGTTTGACCTTGATTTGGGTTTGAAATATAACAATAATGGTCAAAAGATGGGCACTGGGGGCACTTGGGTCTTGGTTGAAGTTAATTAATGTATTTTAATTAATTTCATTTTATTTAGCAGTTAACTGCAGTCAGCAGTTAATTGCAGTTAGTGCCCAAACAATTGTGTTCCCTGATGCCAAGAGTTGTGTCCATTCAGATATTATTTAATATCTGTATATCCTTTAATTTTCAAGATCAGAAACTCATTATTCAAAAACGTGTTCTTGGGAAAATTCTGAATTGTTGATCAGAATTTCATTTGGCTTCGTAATCCTGGAGGAATCTGCCATTAACCCAGCAGCAATTATATTGGGGGCATATTTCCTTAAGGACAGTGATTATTCACGTTCAAAGCCTAATTTCGTTTTCTAACAATCTTAAGGAAATAACAACGATGGAGGCTAGTGGTACTGATTCTGTCTTCAACAAAATGTTCAATCCTTATGTGTTTAAACTAGGGCGTTTTGATGGCACAAATTTTACCTGCTGGAAGGACAAGTTGATGTTCTTACTTACTGAATTAGGCATTGCATATCTGTTGAGCGACCATCTGATGAGGAGCCCGAAGCACTGACTGCATCTCGCAAGAAGCGTGAAGAAGATGGAGTCCGCTGTAGAGGGTTTATACTGAACTCGCTATCTGATCAGCTGTATGATCTGTTTTGGCCGATGAAATCCCCGCAGAAATCTAGAAGGCCTTGAAAAATAAGTACACATCTAAGAAACAAGGTACAGACAGATTTCTTAGTATGAAGTTTTTTGAGTTTCAAATGTCCGATAAAAGGTCTGTTATGAATCAAGTGGATGAGTTATTGGTTCTAGTGTCTAGACTCAAGAATTTTTATGTAGAAGTGTTTGAACAACTACAAGTGGCTGTTGTGATTGCAAAATTACCAACCACTTGGAATAACTACAGAAAAAAGTTATTGCACACTTCTGAAGAATTCACCATAGACCAACTCATTAAGCATGTTCGAATTGAAGAAGAGTGTTCGCGAGTATAGATTTGCTTTTGAGTCTGAGACTAAGGTGAATGATATTGAGTCAGACACTCAGAAATCTGGAAAGACTGATTCTAAGTCTGGAAATAAGAGAAAATTCACTGAAGCCTCAAGTTCAGATTCTGCCAACAATAAGAAGAACAAGCCATGCTTTTTCTGTAACAAAAAGGGGCACTTTAAGAAGGAATGCAGGTTCTATAAGAAATTGAAATTGGAGGGAAGTGCAGGGCAAAATAAGGCAAACATTATGGAGGATCAATCTGCTTCTGCAGAAATTATTGCTATGGTTGCAGGTCTTAAAATTAGCATGATATCAGAATGCAATATGGCAACAATTAAAAAATCTATAGATTGGTGGTATGATTCTGGTGCCTCGGTGCATTGTTGCAACAACAAAAATCTGTTCGAAGATTATGAGGCTGAAACAAAGGAAGAGAAAGTCTTGATGGGTAATCATGACACAACCAAGGTACTTGAAAAGGGACTGTTGTACTGCAATTTACCTCCGGAAAGAAGCTAATTCTGATGAATGTATTCCATGTCCCGGATGTGAGGAAGAATCTGATTTCTGCAAATCTATTATGCAAGAAGGGCTTAAAGTCTGTTATAGAGGCAGAAAAAATTATTTTCTCTAAGAATGGTGTATTTGTTGGACAAGGATTTTCTTGTGATGTCATGTTTAAACTAAGTATTAATAAAGTGGATATTTCTGTTTACTTGGTTGACTCCTCTTTTGATTTATGGCATGCTCGTTTATCACATGTTAATTTTCAGGCAATCAAGTTTATGTCTAAACATAATTTGATTCCTTGTGTTAATGAAAATTCTGAAAAGTGTCAGATATGTATACAAGCGAAAATGACTAAGAAATCTTTTCCAAAGAATGAAAGAATATCTGAATTGCTTGCTCTTGTACATTCTAATATATGTGAATTTAATGGCCTGTTAACTAGAGGTGGAAATAGATATTTCATTACTTTTATAGATGATCATTCTAGATTTACTAAAGTGTATTTGATGAAAAGTAAAGATCAAGCTTTTGACTTGTTTAAGTGTTATAAAGCCTTAGTTGAAAATCAATTGGAAAGGAAGATAAAAATCCTCCGGAGTGATCGAGGTGGTGAATACTTTCCAAATGAATTTTCTATTTTTTGTGAAGAAAATGGTTTAATACATCAAACAAGTGCACCTCATACCTCACAACAAAACGGCCTAGCCGAAAGGAAGAATAGGATGTTGGTAGATACGGTAAACGCTATGCTTATGCATGCTAAACTACTGACTAATCTATGGGGAGAGGCATTATTAACAGCGTGTCATGTACACAACAGAATACCCTCAAAGAAGTTTAAGATTTCTCCATATGAGGCATGAAGAGGAAGAAAGCCTAACTTAAACTATTTGAGAGTATGGGGTTGTGTAGCCTATTATAGAGTTCCAGATCCTAAAAGAACCAAACTAGGACCAAGAGCTCTTAAATGTGTCTTTGTGGGATATGCAGAATATTCAAAAGCTTATAGATTGTTGGATTTAGATTCTAATGTTGTTGTAGAATCTAGAGACATTGAATTCTTAGAAACAAGTTTTCTTGGTGATTCTAGCATCAATCCACAATCAAATAATGAACAGGCAAATCCTGCATTGGTACGTGACATAAATATGAACTCTAGTTCTTCTTCAAGTAAGAAACGAAAAGGAATTGATCTTTCTATCGAACCTAGAAAGAGTCAGCGAGTTAGAAAAGAGAAGAATCTAGGTTCTGATTTTATTTCTTCACAAGCAATAGTTTTTTTGGTTGAAGAGAATAGAGATAAGGTTATAAGCAAAATACCTATTGTTTTATATTTGGAGGGGGATCCTAGAACTTATAGTGAAGCTATGGCTTCAAGAGATAGTGCTTTTTGGAAAGAAGCAATAAACGATGAAATGGATTCTCTTTTATCAAATGAAACTTGGGTATTAGTTGATTTACCTCCCAAGGCTAAACCCATTGGGTGCAAATGGTTGTTTAAACGAAATTCAATACTGATGGATCTCTACAAACTTTTAAAGCGAGACTAGTAGCAAAAGGTTTTAGGCGAAAGGAAGGAGTCGATTATTTTGATACATTTGCTCCTGTTGCAAGGATGACTTCTATAAGAGTACTGTTTGCATCAGCATCAATCTATAATTTATATGTTCATCAAATGGATGTGAAAACAGCATTTTTGAATGGCGAACTTGATGAAGAAGTATATATGGAGCAACCTGAAGGGTTTGTGCTTCCTGGTAACAAAAAGAAAGTTTGCAAATTAGTTAAATCATTATACGGATTAAAGCAAGCTCCGAAACAGTGGCATGAGAGAAATTTGACAGTGTGATTCTATCACACGGTTTTAATCACAATGGAGCTAATAAATGCATCTATTTTAAATTCACAAAGGATTATGGTGTGATAGTATGCCTATATGTTGATGACATGCTCATCATAGGAACCACTATGAACGGAGTGAATGATACTAAGAAGTATCTAGCTTCTCAATTTAAAATGAAGGACATGGGAGAAGTTGATACTATCTTGGGAATCAAAGTTAAAAACATAGTGGGGGTTTTGCTTTATGTCAATCCCATTATGTTGATAAGATTCTTTTCAAATTTAATCATTTAGGCATTAAAGAATTTCATACTCCGTTCGATGTCTCTAACAAGTTGGTGGAGAATTTGGGAAGATCAATAAGTCAATTAGACCATGCTAGTGCAATTGGTAGTTTGATGTACGCTATGCATTGCACTAGACCTGATATTGCATTTGCAGTTTGTAAGCTTTCGAGATATTCTCACAATCCTAGCACGGACCATTGGAGAGCTATTGGAAGAGTTCTCGGTTATCTTAAAAGAACTAAGTTATTTACCTTGTTTTATAACAAGTTTCCTCAAGTGCTAGAAGGTTACAGTGATACTAGTTGGATAACTAGTGTCAATGATAATAAGTCAACATATGGTTGGATTTTCACTTTAGGTGGAGGAGCTATCTCATGGGCTTCTAAGAAACAGATGTGTATCACTCATTCCACAATGTAATTTGAGTTTGTCGCTTTGGCAACAGCAAGAAAAGAGGCGGAATGGATGAGAAATTTATTGCTAGATATAGAGTTGTGGTCACAACCGATGCCAGCAATCTCTTTGCACTGTGATAGTGAAGCTACTATGTCTAGATCATTTAGCAAGATATATAATGGCAAGTCTAGACATATTGATTTAAGACATGAGTATGTTAGACAACTAATTGCTGATGGTATAATCACAGTTGTCTACATTCGATCAAAAAATAATCTTGCTGACCCACTAACTAAAGGTCTCTCGACGGATATGATAAAAGGCACTATGAGTGCAATAGGTCAAAAACATTTTTAGTTTGTCACTAGTAACGGGAACCTTACCTTTATTATTTCAATGAAATTTTAAAGGTTTAAAAGGTAATAACAAGTTATAGTTTTTGACAGTCAACTAGTTATTCCCTTAGCTCCGTCACAAGGACTTGTTATGGGGATAAGCGATTCTTTCGGGACACTATCTTCATCAGAGAGTTCCGAGTGCTTTAGCATGAAGACTCCTCTTCCACCTAGTACGCAACTTCTTTGGGACACTGACTCGGCCCTTCGGGCAGGCGACTCATTCAAGACACTATCCAGACACTACATTGGCTCATTGCATTGGAGAATCATCAAGGACACTATCTTGGTGCGTTTCGAATGCTTTGGCACGAGGACTCACTCGAAGGATAGGAGATTCTTCCAACCCACTATATCTACCAGGGTATCAACGTGACTAGTTTGTGTGTTCCGACACTCGAAGCAGGTCTTTGGAGGGCATCACGCCTATTCCACATAACAATCGGGCGTAAGGACCTCCCCACCACTGTCAGGTTTTCTGTGTCTCTCGATGCCATTGTGGGACTTTATTAGGGCTTTGAACTGGTGGCTAGATCAAAGGATTCTCTGGCCACACCGGCACTTTGTAGGCTTAATCATTCAAGACATACAGACAGAGCAAAGTTGTATGGGGCAGGCGGGGTGAATATGCAATCCTATAGTCCATGGAGGACCGACATTTGTGGCCCCTAAGTGTCACTCCCAGGAAGCTCCATGTGTTGCTTAATGACATCACCATCTCAACCGATATAAAGAGGGGACTAGAGAATTCAATTTCAGAAGAGAACAGAACTCATTCTCACGTTTCACTTTCTCACTCTAGAATTCCTAAACTAGAGAATTCTAGAGAGAGAAACATATATGACCCTGAGACTGGACCCCGACGCTGGACCTTAACTCTAGATCTAAACATTAGATTGTGATTATCATCGTGCATTCACCCCGAGCCATTGCCCTCATAGCACTGTCACTCCTCGGACTCTGCCTGGGAAGCCTTAATCTCTATCCTTGTTACGTCTTTGCTCTACTTCACGTTAACATACTTGACATTTGACTCGAACTGTTCGCCTTATGGTGCCTTCACATCTACCGCAAGCCCCACATCACTTATAATTTTCTTAGAAGCAACCTTGACTTTGATTATCCCTAAATAACAACGGTTCTCATCAAGTCCTACACGAGTGTTATGTACCCAATGCAGTGGATTAACATTCCCCATTCATTGAACTGAATTTAATCAAATAAAAGTTGGTCCCAGTGTCTGCATGCATTCACGTGTTGCTGCTGTCTCTTGCCGTTAATATTACACCGTCATCGGCCATCAGCTTTCTGCATAGGATTCTCAGGAGCAGTGGCACCCCAGAAACAAAGGCTCATGCATCAATTTCTTGCCACCAGTATCACTGCACCACCCCACGTGTGCCTCTAGCACGTGCACTGCACGTTCCAATTACAGCACCTGACTCCTCCTGTCCCCCTTATTGGACTGTACCGTCGCTCCCATCTTTATGACGTTGGGGACTACCCTTTGGTCCAGTTCTCTCTGCTGCTGCAATACAAGACAAACTCCTTGATGAATATGAGAGAGAGGGAGGGAGGGAAGGAGCGAATGGGCTGAAATCAAGTATGGGAGCTGCTGAACTTCTAGCCTACGCAAAGCCACTCACCTTCGTGGCACACAAATTTTGCGTTACAAAACTGATTTGCTAGCGTTGGTTACGTTGCAAGAGGAGTTGGTCACAGGTTACGAGAATTGTTTAGGACATGCAACTCGCAAAGTTCTTGTGCTTAACTCGCAGATTTTATTGTATCTCACAAGGTGATTATCGCTATAAGAGGCGGTCAACAATGTATTACGACAAAAAATGAGTTCATGTACTAGTCATTATCTCGCAAGGTGACATTATTTTTGTAACATGTGCCACTTGGGCTTATGATTAGCATCTTGTTGCCTCTCATTGGTTATACCTAGGGCCCCAATGGTGTGCTACTTGCAGACTACATCTTAGAGAGAGGGGGAGATTTTGTTGTGTTGTTTTATTAACATTTTGCCATTTTACAGTGAGCAAAAGGAGAGGTAAAGAGAAGGAAAGAAGACACTCAAACACGCAAACAATGTTTGATGGAGTCCCAGACCAGTTCCACCAATTCATAGCCCAATCAAGAACATCGCTTCCCATTCCTCTCTCTTTCCCCTCCATTCATGGCTCATCTCCAACCTTCCCTACTTTTGATCATTACCCTCCTCACCAGCAAACACTTCCATCCCACCTTCTACACCAATTGCACCACCACCCATCACCAGGAATACCCACCAATAAAGATGAAAAAGAGGAAGAAAACAGCATCGCAATTCTGTCCTCGACAAGTTTAGAGCTCGAAACACAGAGATCGATATCGGATCCATGGTCGAACGAAGAAGTGCTTGAACTGTTGAAAATCAGATCTAGTATGGAAAATTGGTTCCCAGATTTAACTTGGGACCATGTTTCAAGGTAACACATATGCATACTTACAAATTCATAATCCATCTCTAGTGAGTATTATAATCCTTACCTTTCTGTAGATTCATAAAGTGAACTAGGGTTTTGTATCTTTATGTATGTCCGAGGATATGTATGCAGTTACTTTTAGAATCTCGGTGTACTTTTCAGAAAGATCAATTCAGCTCGACTTTCCATCTCATCTTTTGCATGTTTTATCCTACCTTTTTGTCACTCTAAAGTTCAGCTCTATTATGTTGAGAGATCTCTAAATCACAGCATAAACAGTGTGTGTGTGTTTGTTGCGTTTGTGCGTTGGTCTGGGTGGGTGTGAGAGAGAGAGAGGGAGAGAGACAGACAGACAGAGAGAAAGAGTGGGAAGATTAAAGTAACCCACCTCGTATACTTATTTATTAGTCTCTTAAGGGAGAATATATGTTTCAAAATAGGTGGCTATGGTTTTCTTTAATTTATGGTTGGAGCAGGAAGCTTGGAGAGCTAGGTTACAAAAGAAGTGCTGAAAAATGCAAGGAGAAATTTGAGGAAGAAACCAGCAATTTCAGCAGCATTAGCTACAACAAGAACAACAACAGGTTCTTCAGTGAACTTGAAGAACTCTACCATCATGATGGTGAAAAACCTAACCCCCCTGCCGAAAAGGATCAAATTAGAGAAAAATCAAAGTCGGTAGAAGACAAGATGGGGGGGCAGGATGTGGAAGAAGAGTCAATAAATGTGGCAGTACATGCAAGGAGCCCAGCTCATCAGGAAAGTGATCAACAAGAGGCGAGAAATTCAAGAAAAATCAAGAAGAGGAAGAGGAACCAGAAATTTGAGATGTTCAAGAGCTTCTGTGAAGATATTGTGAACAAGATGATGGCTCAACAAGAGGAGTTACACAACAAGCTTCTTGAAGACATGCTGAATAGAGATGAACAAAAGATTGCAAGAGAGGAAGCTTGGAAAAGGCAAGAGATAGAGAGGATGACCAAGGAGATCGAATTTCGGGCCCATGAACAAGTCACAGCTGGTGATAAACAAGCAACAATCATTGAATTTCTCAAGAAGTTCACCTCGAATTCTTCCGAAAACCTCTCCTTTGGACTAGCGAATTTTGAGGATCTTCTCAAGGTACCAACCACTTTAACTTCTCCGTCCGCTTCACCTTCCTGTCAGCTAACTAGTGTCAGCCCAGTGCACAATGCATCCACCACTTCACCTTCGCGATGGCTAATTTCTCCAAAGAACGCAAACCTACCCAGTTCATTATTCGAAGGCGTAGGGCTCCAAAACCCTAGTTCTACTCAAACCACAAATATTTCTAAACCACTCACTTCCCAAAACCCTATTTCTTCCACTATCCAAGACAACCCCCTGTCACCCACTTCATCTTCAGCACAAAAAACCCAAAAAATCCCCAAGTATGAACGGGATGACACCGGCAAGAGGTGGCCGAAAGACGAAGTGCTGGCATTGATAAACATGAGGTGCAGCAGTGAAAGAGCAGACAAGGAAGGGTCAGCAAAAGGTTCACTTTGGGAGGGGATTTCACAAGGGATGTTGGAACTGGGATATCAGAGGAGTGCGAAGAGGTGCAAGGAGAAATGGGAGAACATAAACAAGTACTTCAGGAAAACAAAAGATGTCAATAAGAAGAGGTCTGTTGATTCAAGGACTTGCCCTTATTTTCACCAGTTGAGCACCTTGTACAACGAAGGAACACTTCCACCGGCTGACCGGCCCGAAAACTGCCCGAGTCTGCCGGAAAACCGCTCAGCCGCACCGCAAAGCTCTCCCTAGGAACTGGGTCTCGTGTTGCAAATCTGCATGTTGGTGATGGTGGGAAGAACGCAGAGATTTAAGTTTTGCAGCACATGTGTGTGTGAGACTGTGTACGTTTGTGTTAATTTCTGTGCCAAGTACCCTTTCACCCGACGTTTTTGTTTTATTGTTAAGATCTAATTTTTGTGTACGTATTTTGCGGAGTTACATAACAGTGTCACCGACAATTTGAGAATATTATTTCACGGATGATTGTTAGCTTGCTCTTACGTTTTCTATTACTCCTATAAGAGATGAAGCTTAGAAGAATTTTTGATTTTTTGGTAATTTAGCTTCGCGTGAATAGAAAGAGTACATGCATTGCTAAACGAGAAAATATTTGGTTGTCACTTAATATCATATCATGAGTTTAGGCCATCTAATATCACGTCATGAGTTTAGGTAATACAAGACTATTATTAATAATTTACCAACTAATCAGTCTTGGGACAACTATCCAAAAGAACAACAAACTTAAATCAAGGTTTAACATGCTTTCATTTCTATTTTGTTTCTCTCTTTCTTCTACTTCTACTTCATCTTGCATCTCTGTTCTCTTTCATCTCTGCCGACAATCTCGACGCTGCCAGCTCTGACGAGAATCGCATGTCTACCATATGCATTGACCATTGTTTGCTGGCAAACTTCGTGGTTCTTACACATCTGATACCCACTTATCTACATCTCTACACGAAACTAACGACTACTGTAATTGTTGACAAAACGCAATAAAGATTTGATCGTGAATAATCACTGTTCGTAAGGAAATATGCCCCCATTATGATTGTTGTTGGGTTAATGGCAGATTCTTCCAGGATAACAAAATTCTGACCAGCAAAATTAGAATTTCTCCATGAACACATTTTAGAAGAATATGTTTCTTATTATTAGAGATGTCAAAAGGGCCTGGTGGCCCGCGGGCTGGCCCGGCCCGGCCCGTTTTGGGCCCCGCTGGCCCGGCCCGTTTTTGGGCCCGGGCTGGCCCTAACCCTTAGGGCTTGGGCCAGGGCCAGGCCGAATTCTTTGAGAAACGGGCCCGGCCCTAAAACGGCCCTTTTTTGGCCCGGCCCTAAAATGGCCCGGGTTTGGCCCGGCCCGGCCCCGTTAGCCCCCCCCCCCTAATTTTTTTTCTTTTCTATTTTTTTTGAAATCTATTTTATTACATTATTATTTTTGATATTTTGGATCTTTTTAGTTAAATTAATAGTTTTTGAGGTGTTATTGAATTCATATGATCAGTATTTTCTTTAACATACGCAGAGAAGTATGGGTGTGTAGTGACTGTGACGTGTTTTTGATGATTTCTAAGTGGGCTTTCATTTAATGTATTTTATAGAATTTGCTTTGTGTTCTACATCACAAGTTAAGGGATTAATTATAAAAACAGTTATCATGTATTCTAAACATAAATAAAAATAATGTATTCTTTTTGTTTCAAACCAAAAGAGGTGATTGAATTCTAAATTTAATTTCATGAAGTGGGTAACGTGTTAAAGAGCCTTGAAGAATAATCTCATGTTTCTTTAAATGATCAAAGAATTTGAATGCAACAAGAAAAGATGTTATTTTATCTTCATCGATCTCGTTATTATTTTTGTTTGATATACTCTATTTTTCTTTGACATTTACAGGTTTTACACCATATTACGAAAGAGATTGAATTTTGCACTTAAAATCAGTATGTGTGGGCTAGAACAACTAGTTTTTGTACTTAATCCGTGATTAATGTTCAATCAACATCAATTTGTCTTTTCGAAAGGGGGTTAATTCGTAAAAAAATGATTGTATACTCAGTGGTCCGTTTACAAAAACTTTACCCTTTGTTGAAGAAGAAGTCTTTATAATAAAAAGTTGGGAAGAAAGGAAAAAAAATTTTGGATTGGGCCCGGGCCCGGCCCAAGCCCGGCCCTAAATATTGGGCCTAGGGCCTGGGCCTGGACTGGGCCCATATATCCCAGGTTTTAGGCCCGGCCCGGCCCATTTTTCATTTGTGAGGCCCGGCCCAGGCCCGATTTCATTGGAGGCCCGCTGGGCCTGGGCCGGGCCGGCCCAAGCCAGGCCCATTGACAACTCTACTTATTATTGAAAATTGAACAGATATTTATAATATATGAATGATCACAACCTTTGGCTGAAAGAAAATAACTCTTGGCATCAACGGACATAACTATTGGGCACTAACTGTAATTAACTAACTACAATTAGCTGCTATAAATAAAAAGAAAGTAATTACACTACAGGAAAAACAACTTTTTCCGACGGACTTTTAGCAACAGAACAAAATCTGTCGCTAAAAGTCAATTTTACCGACATATTTTCATCGCTAAAACTCTGTTGCTAAAGACCTTTATCGACGGATCCGTCAGTAGAGGTTTTTAGCGACAAACTTCTACTGATGGAAAAAATATCTGGCGCTAAACGTCATTTTTATATTTTTTTTAATTTTTTATTTTACTATAAATTAAGCAAACCCTAAATTTTCTTTCATATCGTTTTCCTCCGCCGCTCCTTTCTATCTCCCCTCCTCACCCCTTGCTCTTTCGATCTCTCTCTTTTCCCCTCTCTCACGCAGTCGACCGTCAGTCGCCACCTATTCCGACGCCTCTCCTCTTACCTGGCCGCCTCTGACGTCACCCACCCCTGCTATTGATGCCGCCCAACTATCATCCTCGGCGTTGAGAAAAGTCCACCGTCAAGCTTTAGGACTCCAAGTCATCTCTCCCTCTATTTTGTATGTCTATTTGTTTAGTGACAACATTGGTATTAAAGATCAGACCTAGAGTTTAGGTTCTGCATATGTTTGGGGTTTGGCCTTTGACTTATAAACAAGGAATCGATTTAGTTTCGCAGATGTATAATATTCATAGTTAGATCCTTGTTGTAAGAAATCAACTGCTTCTAGGTTAGTATACTGAGTTATTAGTCGAATGCTCGTATAGCTCCAGCCAATATTTGGATACCAAGCGAGTGAAGTGCAGTAGGTGATTAGGTATTTCTGCAAAGGTTGGGTGATTTTCGTTCACTAAACTACATGTGGTTATTGGTTTTCAATTGCCAAGCTGAGATACAAACTTCATTTGAAATGCGCAAACTTGTGTATGGAACATAAATAAATCAGTGGGCAATGAGGAATGAGAAATGAGAAATTATGGCATGAATCTAGCTCCTGCCAACTCGACATTAATGATTATTCAAAATTAACCAAGGGTGTCATATCTGGTTATTGATGTTTTCCTAGTCTTTCTGTTCTAGTCCACTATAATCTGGGTGTTGATTTGGAGTTTCTTAAATGTATTCCTAAATACTAGTTGATGGTGTGGTCCTATTAATGGAATTGATACAGCTGAAATAGTGCTTTGATTTCATCTGCGTATGTTTTGATAGGTTTATCTGCTCGCTAATACTCCTATTTTTTGGACTGTATCTTATTAATATAAAATGATATAGCTGGTCATTAGTCCTACTAATGGATTTAATACAGCTAAAATGGATTTTACTTATGAATTATCCATGGTTTGTCACGTTAGTGCAAAAACATTGTCATGTTTGTGTTTGATCATTTTGATGTGATTTTTGGTTAATAAACCCTGGTCATTGTTATGGTGAAAAATTAGCGAGAAGTGCATTCCAAACTTTTAGCTAAGTAGCCTTAAGGTGTGTTACTGGGGCTCTTTTTTGTGGAGGAGTATTTCTACTTAAGCAGTTAGGGATTTTGAAGCTTGCCAAGTGTAGTTTGTTAAGCAGTTGTTATTTTTACCCGTTGTTGTTTAATTAGATTTCTCGTCAGATGGTATAGAGATGGAGTTTTGTCTTGGTCTATCTTACTGTGATGTTGGGATTTGTGCACATCATTTTTTCTTTCCAATAAACTACAAATTATTACTTGCAGAAAGGCTTCCACCAAGATTACTGCTAGGCAAATTAAGGAAAAGATACAGAATTTCACAAAGATGATTGAACTCCAAATTGGTCACAAGGAACTAGCACCCAAAGCTATCGGATTTAAGTGCCTATCTTGGGAGATATTGCGTAAGCTAAGGTTCCTGATTTTTATTTTTAAAGTTGGAAATTGTAATTTTGTTTTCGGATTTGTACGGTGTGATCTATTTTATGTAGTGAATATGTGATGCCAAGGAAGGTGGGTTCGCACCTACATGAAGGTGCCACAAAGGATGTAGTCCTAGTCAGCTTCCAGATGTACAAAGTGAGAGACAGCGAAGGTTGAGTAAGGACAGAGAGCAAGACTTCCCAAACAAGCCATGAGGGCTTGCGGTGCTGTAGAGACAAGGCAAAAAGGAACATGGCAAGCAGCGACAATCTAAGCTAAGGTCCAAGGTAGGGTCCAGATTTATTGGTCCAATGTCAGAGTCTAACTATGTTTTTCTCTCTAAAATTCCAGAGGATTTGGATTTTAGAGTGGGAAAGTGAAATTGTCAAATAAGAAAATTATGTTAAAAACGAAATCCAAAGTCCCCTATATGTAGGGAAAAGTGTGTTTGTGTCATTAGGGTGTCATCAGCTGACACATGTCATCCCATGGGAGTGACATGTCACCAGGGGATTTAAAAATACCAATTTTTGTTAGACTGTCGATTCCCAAATTTGCACTGCCTTGCCCCATACAGCGTCGTCGTTCTACCTGTCCGAGAAGACTGACCACATAACATCGGCATGATCAGAGTAAGCTCGTTGTCCTAGCCATTGATCCAAGCACTTACTGAATCCCACAGGGTGCATTATGAGACACGGAGAGAACTTGACAGTGGTAAGGGAAGGTCCTTGTGACCAGCTGCTAGGTAGACTAGGTGCAATGCCCTCCAAAGACAGTTCCGTCTTGGAGTGAACCGGGGGTCATCGTCCTGGGGGCGCTGATGATCAACAGTAACGTGAGTGGACGTGGTCGCAGCTCAGACGTGCCCAGTGTCATGCAAGTCACCCCAGGAGGTGATAGCTTCCGTGATAGCGAGCATATCCCGCTGCGAAGGGTCATCGTGCTGAAGCACTACGAATGGAGCCCCCCCAAGGAAAAATGGTGATAGGTTCTACGGTAGTGAGCCCATCCCGCTGCGAAGGGTCCTCGTGTTAGAGCATTATGAATGGAGCCCCTCGAAAAGAAGACGGCAATGGCTTCTATAGTAGCGAGCCCATCCCACTGCAAAGGGTCCTCGTGCAAGAGCACTATGAGTGGAGCCCCTCAAAATGCTGCACACTCCGGAGAATGGGTTGAAGCATGTTCCACGTCCACGGTGGGGTACATGTTATGGTGAATAAGGTGCGTATGGGCATGCAACATGATTGTGCATGTCATGCCGACGGCATGAGACATGATTGTGGCTCATGGGTGCGGCGACGACTGTCGCGAGACAATACCTGGTGCTGGGGGCACATGTCATGAAAGTGGCATATAGGCTCGGTTATGGTGTCGGGGGCACGGCATTGTGAGAAAGAGCCTGGGGGCACGGCAGTATCAGCGGTGCGGCACATGGGCACGACAGAGTGTCCTATGGATGACGCGTAGGCGTAGGCAACGGGAGTCACAGAGTCGGCGCTCGGCCTCTAGTGACAGTTGTCACGGCGACAGTGCATAAGCAACAATAGGCGTCGTACGGTCGCGAGTGATGGGTGAGCATTTGCGGATAGTGTGCTCAAATGAGTAAAGGGTGGCAGCAGCCCCTATAGTAGGGGTGGCCGACCCCCCTTTATGGAGGGTGGCCGACACCCCCTCCCCCCTAAGGAGGTGGCTGACCCCCTTCCCCATGTTAAGGGAGGTGCCTCCCCCCCCCCAAGGGAGGTGGCCGACCCCTTTAAGGTAGGAGTTGCACCAAGTCCACTTTTGCATATTTTTCTAAATGTTGGTGGCGCCAAAGTTCATACATTGGCGAAAAAAATAAATTTAGTCATGAATTTGTCATGAAAAATCAATAAAAAAATGCACGTGACTTGAGCGTGCATTTTCACCACTTTGAAAGCGTTGAAAAGTTGACCTTGACTATGAGACGGTAGCCCAAAATGGAACCCCTGGTGGGCCTTTGGGTGCGACTAAAGTAGGTTGGGAACATAAGCCCCCTGCGTGGGGTGTGCACGGAGGAACAACCCGAGCGAGTGCCGCATGCGTAAACATGTGTTGCACAAAAAAAGACATGTAGCGTAAAAAGTTGATGCCATGAGATGCGTTTGTGGTAGCGTAGCACAAAAAAAAGAACGGCAGCGCAAAAATAGAAGTTGTACCGTAAAAATGGGAATGCGTGAAATTGTTTGTTAGCGGTAATATGAATGTCGAAAAACTTTATGACATTGTTTCCAACAAAGAGAGCTTAAAAAATAAAGTTAGCGTGAAATGGGGTATGTATTTGAAAAAAAAAAGAAGTGTTGGTATTTCTGGGAGGAAAAGCTTTTTTGTTTTGATTTGTAATTCAAATGGCCACATATATAAAGGACGGTAGGTAGAGGCTTCACCTTACATTCACTCTTTCAAGACTTGAAGAAAAGAGAGAGAGAGAGAGAGAGAGAAGGAGACAAATAAGAAGAAAAGACTTACCATGGCACACAAGGGAGGTAAGGGGGTTGGAACAAGTGGGAGTGGAGGGGAGAGAGGTAGTGGCGCGACCCAATCGACTTACCCAAGGCACTCGGCCATGGCTGAGGGTCAACGGGGAGCGGGGGTCAGCGCCCATGGGGAAAAGGAGGGGAGGAGGGAAGGGATAGAGAAGGATAGGGAGGAGAATAAAGGGAGGAGGGGTGAGGGAGAGGGGAGAAGAGAAGAAATAAGGGGGCCTCAGCCTGTAAGGGATAGGCGGGCTAAGGGGGTCGACCATCATAGAGGATTCGGCAGGTTCGATGGTGGCGGGGAAGGGAGTAGGTCGGGCGATGTGAGGGTCAGCCGCGGTGGGAGTGGGTCGACCGGTGTTGGTATTGGCCAGGGTAAAGGTAGTTTGGCCAATGGTGGTGCTTCGAGCGGAAGAAGGGAAAGGGGGAAGGAAGGTGTGGAAGGGGTGGGCGAGGGGGGTCGGCGGGTGTGGAAAGGGTGGGCTGGGTAATGGGGTGGGCCAGGGTAAGGGGCTCGACCGAAGGAAAGGGGTCACGAGGTGAAGAGGTTATGGCCGAGCAAGGGGTAGGAGACGAGCACACCGAGCTGGCAAAGGTGGTGAAGAAAGTGAAGCGGAAGCAGTGGGCGAGGCACGAGGTGCGACGATTAGCGCGTCATGACCGTCACGGGGCACGACGACTGTGACCGAGCCGGCGCAGTGGGTAGTCGAGGCAGCGCTAGCACCGACCAGGGGGTCGGGGGTGTCGTTCACATTCGACGATGGTGGGGTGAGAACGTTTGATCCAGAGCCAAATAAGACGAACACTCTATTGGGAGTGAAGGGGGTGGTGCCCTGTCTGCCAGACCAGGATCTGTGGAGGGAGATGGCTATTCGAGTGGCCGATGGAGCCTTTATGATGCCATGGAGGGGTCTATCGATGGGAAAGGAGCCGTGGGTACCATCACCTTATGTTCGCACTCTGAGTTAGGAGAAGGCGTCCGTCATGTCACCAAGATACATACCCGCCTTGTTGGCCGAGAGGAAGGACGTACCCTGGTCGCCTGTGGTGTTCAAGATCCATAGTGTGATGTCGATATGGTGGGACTTCTAGTATGAATACATGGTGGAGTGTCCAAAACGGACAAGGTTGCTGCAGTCACTTGGTTGCTACCAGCCATAGACATTACCGCGAGGGGACTAGAGCTTTATAGGGATATGTCGGGTATGACCCTATTACTGTAGAGGTGGAGCACGCAGTCGCATACATTTGTGACAGAGTTCAGAGAGATCGGGCCTACGCTACTTGATGTGATGATGCTGACAGGGCTACCTATACACCGATAGGAGGATGCACGGTGACCTAGTTGAGTGGGGAGGACTGAGTGCTGTAGACTCAGCTATTAGACATCCTGGCTGAGATGAAGAGGCATCAGAAGGGGACTTATAGTGGGTGGATCAAACATTTCTTTGGTGCGGCGCAAGGGAAGATGGGACAGAAGCTGAGCAATGCCGTGGAGTTCGTGATAGGGCTATACCATGGCAAAGAGAGGTACAAGATGGTGGCGTTCCTAGCCATGTTCTTCTCAAGGTTAAGTCCGTACTATCACTTTGCTTTATGCATGTATATGTTGTATGTGTCATTCTTGCCATGTATAATATGTCGAAGCTGTACTTGAAAATTTTTTAGTTGATAACGCTGTACTTTGCCATGCGCGGCACTAGAGGATATAAATTTGATATGTGTTGTCTGTCTGTACTTGTAGGTATGTGTATGAGGGGACACCGGAGGATGGTGTCACCCCTAGGGTGTTTCTACTTGCTATTCAAATGGCGCAAGGTAGGCGTGTCGGGCTGGCTCCCGTGTATCTGGGCACTCTGTACTCACGTCTGGATCAATTTGTGAATGACGTGAAGCATTCACATGGCCGATATCAGGTGGCAACGTACGTGGACTGGATGTTCTTGCAGCGGTATTTGTACAAGTGTTATCCAGACTATCGACAGACAAGATACCCTCTCGAGCATCCGTTGCCTATGATGGGTAGGATGACACGGCCGGACAGGTCACGAGAGGTTACTCTGTGGTGCAGCGTGCAACACTCTCAACCCAGGTGACGTCACCGAGCTGAGTTATCAACCATAATCACATTCAAACTCTGTGCTGATTATAGAGCAACTACATCCTCATACTCATACATCATTAATAGACGCTCCAAAATGTGTCCTTACAAAAAAATTTCCTACAACCATACATCATACGGAAGACTTTCAAGTCTCTAGACAACATGAATGGTTACAATCTAATAGACAACTGTAGTCATATGGCTCTTATCAACTTATCTCGCAACTCAATCTTTATCTCCCCATTTCCAGCTTGTCTTATCCCACACAACTTATCCCCTTGCTCAACTTTTTTTTTTGCTTGTTTCTCTTCCCTTTCATAAAGGGTTCTCCTTGATCAACCTTATATCCTGCACAATACAACATAAGGAATGAGCACAAATTGCCCAGTAAAGACAACACGAGGAGTATCGTGTACAAATGATTCAAAAGATTCGGAGGAATAATAATCATCTCAACGATAGCAATGAATCAAGAGTAGTCAATAATTTTAGCATCAAAATAACTTGTCAAACGATAATTTTTGTTTCGTTAGACTGAGCGGCTTTAAGGCCCAACAGAACAGCATTATTTCCACCTCCTCATGGACAAGACTGACTGACTGACTATGCAAGTGAACACTAAAACAGGAAATTGAAAAGATAAACATCAACAAAATACAAGTCATTAAAATCATTTAACATCAAAAGAAAATCAAATGCAATGCAACTCAGACATGACATACTAGACTCGACCAGACATGACAGACTCGACTCGCGCGCCCTACATCCTCTTTGTCGGTGATCATGTTTCACAGGCCATCCTCTTCATATTGATGTCTCATCTTATGGGATGTTCATTCAGTCTCAAGTAAATAGAAGAGACACTGTCAACAAGCAGGGAATTTATTTAGAGTGCTTTCCCTAACCACCTTACAACCAAGCAACATGACTTCATCAACGGGGCGGACTAAGGGAAAATGATTGCACCTTATGTCCTCAACAACACAGCTCAACAAGGAATACTGGATCAGAAGATCAACCGGTGTTCAGATCTAACAACAAGAGTTCAACGTAACATCATCAACAGGGCTGACTTGGAAAAACGATTACCGCAAGCCCTCAACAACGTTCTTACATAAGAGAAATGTTGACTACCAATAAATGCCAACATTTCACAACAACACGCAACGACCTCAATAGCATCATCATTAACGACAGGGCGGACTCAGGAGAAGTTTGCCACAAGTCCTTAATGGTGTTCTCAAAGAGAAGAGATATCGGCTATCAATAATCGCCAACATCGCACAACAGTCACACGATAACCCCTACGCAATATCATCATCAACTTTAGGTATGCTAATCGAATCAAATCATAGCATACTAGGACACACATCATCCTTATTAAATTCTATCAACAAGGCGGACTAAGGGAATTATTCTATCCTAAGTCCTCAACAGCACAATTCAAATATACATATACCGGTCACAATGACTACCGGTGTCCAATCATAACGACAAGAATCCAACAACACGTCATTAACATGGCATGCTAATCAGACAATGAATTAGCATATCAAACCGCATTGTCCTTACCTGATTGGCTTATAGCCGAAGCAACTCGCAATCTCTGATCGCAACGAGCTGCATCACCTAGTCAAATCATATCTTGCTCGTTAGTCATCATTCAACATATTCGCACTCCTTATTCTACCCATTCACACTTAACCGTTCACAGCATCTTACGATAGCTAGTTAATTCGATCCGATAATCGGATCCATAATCTAGCCTTATTGACTTATTATCGATAAAACCCTCATTTTAGACATACTACCACTATTCCTCTCTTCCCACCCCTCCGAACGCTAAATTATGCGCGTTCTCAAAAATTTAGCGCTAACATGTCAAATTACCAAAATACCCCCTAATGGCCGCTACATCACCAACACCCCAAAATTGCTTTAAAACTACTTTTTAGATGTACTGCATCATTTATAGACCAAATATTCCCTCAGAAAATTTTAAAGGAAAAATTACCAAAACACCACCCCCTAGCGGCCATTGCCCTAACAAACATCTCAAAACTACTTTAAAACAACTTTTTGGATGTTTTACACCCCTTCCCAAACCAACAGTCCTTCAAAGCATTTTATAGAAAAATTACTAAAATACCCCCTTTGGCGACAAAATACCGAAATGCCCCCAGGGTTCACTATCACCGCAACGCCCCGAATCAGCTTCAAAACAACATTTTAGGTGTTTTAAAATCCTTTCCAGACTAAAAAGTCCTTTGAAAAACTTTATCAAGAAATTACCAAAATACCCCTCTTAGGGTGGCAAATTACAAAAATGCCCCTGAGGGTTCCCGGCCTCAGAAAAATCTCAAAAGTGCTTTAAAATGCTATTTTAAGCCTCCTGAATTCATTCTTGAGCTAAAAATTATTTTACAAAATTTTTATCCAAAAATCTCGAACCGGTGTCCAGACCGAGTGCTTAAAAGCTTGTTCGGCCAAAAATAGCTAACGATTTCGGAATGACCCAAAAACTTGAAAAATGGAACTTCTCAATATCATAGAGTCCTCATAAAAGGTTTTTGCAAAACCGCACTCGTTTGGTATTTTAAATTTTACCGTAAAATTCCAAACTTTCTACGTCTGTTCCCCCCTTCTCGACCTCGAAAAAATCTGAAAATTTTCCAACATTGAGATCTATAAAAAATAACTTGGGTCTCATTTTTGCACTTTGGCTAAATATGACGCTAATTAATTTTAGGAAATAGGGTAAGAAACTGCTTGATTAATTCCCACTTTTTGTGACCATTACGATCACAATTCAAATCATATCACACATTACTTCACCTAAAACACACACCCTTCATCTTCCCCACTCAGCCAACATGCACACACCTGCACACTCACTTTGCACACACGGCCACTCTCCCAAATGCACCCCAAAACCACCTACATCTGTATATTTACACATACCTACACGCACTAATACACAATTCAAACACACAAGCATCCATCTTCCACCTTGCCCGAAGCATGAACACCCACAAGAACACCATGTGCACACACAGGTCACCTTCGCCCCCCCCCCCCCCCCCCCAATTACACATACAATTTATAGTAAATACCTAATTTGATCAAGAAGAAGAGGTTACCCCTTTTTTGTGTTTGGTATCCTTCTCTTTCCCCATTTTTCCTTTCTGCTTTCCCTCCCCTGTTTTCTTATCTTCTTTCTTCCTGCTTTGCTCTGTTTCTCTTTCACGGCTACAGTGCCCTTCTTCACTTTTGTTTATTTCTATTTTCCTCCCCCCATATTTCTTTTCCTTTTCTTCTTTTTTTATTCATCAACTCCCTTAATTTATATTTAGTTTATATTAGTCATCAGAGACTCTAGCTTGAGGTGGCCACATTATGACCACTCTCTCTCAAATTTTGACAACTAAGTGCAAACTTTTTAAAATTGCACTTTAGCCCCCCCCCCCAAAGTTTTTTAAAAATTACATTTTGACCCCTCGACTTTGAGAATTATAATTTGACCCCAAAATTACCCTAACCCCTCCTTTAAGCCCCTAACACCTCATTATCATTGAAATGACGCTACTTAATAAAAATGTGCATCCCGTTCACCATATTTTCTAAATTTATATTTTTACCCCTTAACTTTCAAAATTTACATTTCAACCCCCAAGGCCATACTAACCCCTTATTTAGCTCCTTAAAAATTGATCATCGCCAACATAATGCCATTTAGTAAAATAATCTCCCATTAATTAATTAAACTCGCGATTAGATTAATTTTTGGTATTTTTCGGGGTATCACACAGCGTGTCGCGAGCATATGCATGGGCAGGCATTAAAAGGCCGGAGTGTCCTTTGGTACAGGTCCTGGATAAGCGGGATGCATGCTTGTCACGACTGTATATGGACATGCATCCATCATATGGGGTGCCACAATGGTTGCACGTATAGGATATTATGATAAGATTGACCAGGAGAGGGGACCCGGGATCAAGATAGCGGATACTACTTGTTGCCTATTTTTCGGGCTGGCTCCCAGTTTTGATAGATGACGGCGGGAAGCCCATTGAGCGTTGGTATTACGTTGTGAGATATAGCCTGAACCGTCTTTCGTTAGCCTTCGATTATGACTTGGAGCCCCCGTGTGAGTATGGTAGCCCCTGGAGTGTGGTAACGTCTTTCAGGTATACACGATATGACAGAGTTCACGAGTGGCTGGCACCGACGATAGAGTGGAGGAGGCCTGGTACACAGTCAGCAGGAACGGTGACACCAGGGTACGTACGGTGGTGGGAGCGGCTGCGAGATAGCTGGGCAGAGTGGTTGGCACAGTCATCAGGCACATGTTGGCGTGTTGATGTGTTTGCTTGTGACAGAGTGTTAAGCTTGATATCGGGCTCAGTTGCCAAACAATTGAGGATGACGGTGGTAGTTATCGGGAGTTTTGTTGTGAGCTTAAAGAGGGATGCGAATGAGGGTGCCGGGGGACCTGATGACGATGCCCAAGGGGGTGACATTGGAGAGGATCTGGTTGTGCATGTACCGAGGGTGTCGGGGGCCAGCAAGGGTCCCTTGTCAGTGTTACTACTTAGGATGATAGAGACGGCTGGCCAAGCCAGTGCGGGCACGTCTGCCCCACACATATCAGGGTAGAAGAGGCTGCACGACAAGTTAGAGGAGCCAGACTCTAAGGTTAGCATATTTTCTTCTTTATATCAATTCCAGTTGCATGTGTCTTATGATTGTATATATGTATTGATGGATGGTTACTTTGACAGGAGCTTGATGAGGAAGCCAGAGAGGAGGGCAGCCAGTCGGACTCTGAGGCTGAGGCGGACAAGACTACTGCAGCCGAGGTAACTGGGACAGCAGGGGCTAATGAGGCTAAAGAGATCGAGAGACGGGGTGCCAGGGTGGTAGATGAGACTGAGGGTACGGTTGTCATGGAGCCGAAGAGGCAATCGAGTCCATCGCCGGTCGCGGAGACGATGGAGGCCTTATATGGCAAACATGTGGGGTGATGTTCTGATGTTTGATACATGTAGCGACTAGTGGACGGGTATGGAGACATATGTCATGTTAGGTGATTATGGGGATCCTGTGGAGTTAGAGCCTGTGGTTACAGCCCCAGAGCACAGGCAAGAGACTCCAGTTTAGCCTATTACTGAGCGTCTTCAGGACACATGATCAGGGTCAGCTATCGATACCGGTGCTACTCTTCTGGGGATACACTGAGTGACTATTAGTGTGTAGGCAACTGTGGGACTGCCAAATACTCGTTCAACGAGTGGGGTTGGTGTGGTAGTCAAAGATGCTAGCAGAGGGGTCTTCGGTTGGGCAGATATACATGGCATCTTGGGAGGGTCTCGGGCTTCCTGCTGAGACGGTACACTGCTTGGAGCTTGTGAGGGTAGGGTTCCCACAGACGTTTGAGGGAGTGACTATTGGGAACCCGGTGCTTCTAACGTGGGTGTATCCCGAGTTTGTGAAGTGGTTAATGCCCTGTGCGACTATGCTGTTAACAAGGATGCAGATTGACCAGGAAGTCGAGGAATTTGCCGGATGAGACTCCAAAGGCACATTTCAGTGTATTCATCCACATGTTGTACTGTCAACAGCGATCAAAGACTGTTAAAGGTCAGTGAGGTGATCACTTTCCTTTGTGGACTTGATAATAAGATCGTCAACATAGTCTTCCACTGTACGATGTATCATGTCGTGGAAGATGGCTATCATGGCCCATTGATATGTAGCACCCGCATTCTTGAGGCCGAAAGGCATGACTTTCTAACATAAGTTACCCATAGGAGTGCGGAAGGCTATCTTGGCACAGTCATCAGGACTAATCCCAATTTGGTTATAACCGGCAAATCCATCCATGAAAGACAAGGTTTCGTGTCCAGCGGCGGCCTCCATAAGCATGTCAATGTTTGGCAAAGGAAACTCGTCTTTAGGGCACACTTTGTTCAAGTCCCAAAGTCAATACAAATACGGACTTGGCCATTCTTTTTCAGTACATGGACGACATTAGATAGCTAGATAGGGTGATGATAGGCTCAATGAAGCTGGCCTGCAAAAGGCATTCTATCTCTTGTTTGATATTCAACTCAAGCTCAGGGTGGAAGGTCCACAGATGCTGTCGGACAGGGATGGACCCGACAGCAATGTTAAGGTGGTGGGTTACAAAAGTAGGGTCCAACCCGGGCATCATATTCGCGAATGAGGGTAACTAATTCCTCTCTTCTACCCGGGCAAGTTTAGTGCCAATGTAAGTGAGCCGGGGTTCCTCTCATGTGTAAGCCAGGTTAATTTCTTCAAGTTCTTCAGCCTGCGGTTAGAGGCCATCTTCTTAACGGGTGGAGCAACACCGGAGGTAAACTTAGGGTCAGACGGGCAGTGCTCAACCGCCCAACACCATTTGTTCTCCAAGGGCGGGTCAGGGTCTAAGGGATTAGATAACGGACCACCTGAAGCCCCCGCTCATCGTCATAACTGATAGAGCACCTTGTCATTTTTTAAGATGCGTTGGAAACTTGGTTCTGCCTTTTGCTTCTTGGGTTTGGGGGACGAAGGCGGGGAGTCAGTCTTTGTAGCATGCGGTGTCATTGAGGTCGACGCCCCCTTACTACTCTTTTTGGCTTTAGACTTGGGGGGTTATTTTCTGCATTGCTCGTCCCAGTTAGGCAGCCTGGTTGAATGGACGTGGGTGGCATTCTTGCCATCCTCGGCAAGTTCAGTAAAAAAAGAGGCCTCGGTAAAGTATGATTCATAGCACATTCAAATAGAGCCCTGGTGGCTAGGATTGTCATTGTTACCTCACGTCCCACAGGACCGGCCACCAGTTTCATACATCGATGGTACATTGAGGGAACAGCTTTGTTGATATGAATCCATGGTCGGCCAAGTAGGAGATGAAATGATGGCTCATTGTCTATCACATGAACTGTAGTGTCGCAACGTACAGTCCCGACCATAAGGTCAACAGTGATATGGTCGAGAGTCCACTAGGGGCCTTGCCCGAAGCCCATGATCTTGATTGGGTCACGAATGATCTTTTGTGTGGGGATGCCGGCTCTTTGTAAGGTGATGAGGGGTATGATATTGACTGAGGCACCACAGTCTACCAAGGCACGGCAAAAGCATGTGCTATTAACGGGACATTCCAAAAATAATGGTCAGTTATGATGTTTGACTAACGGTGAGTCTTCATCTGAGAAAACCAATGCAGTGAAAGGGAGATCTTGGAGTTCGGCCTGGGCAACAAAGCATTTGGGATCGAGGCCAATGGTGACCTCAATCAGGCAATTGGAAAGATAGGTCCTAGCAGCAGCTGAAAACCCTATTTCATCAAGAAACCCTTGATCTTCGACTTTTGCCCAAAGGCGGGTGTTGGCTGGCTAGCTGGAGGCGCATGAGGTACAACAGTAAGGATGGCCACTATTGAGGCTTCGGTGACGACATGCTCAACATGGTCGATGACAGCCATGAGAACCTGATGCTCCCTATTGTTGTTACCATGCGGTGGGTAAGGGTGTCGTGCACATCATTGTTCTTTCATAACTTGAGGTTGCCCACAACAACCTTCCTCACAAAGATGTCCCTCAGTCTGTTGCAGTCTTTGATGTAGTGCCCAATAGCTTGGTGGTAGGGGCAATAGTTTGGTTTGGCCTTGTCTGCTTCCATGATGTTCATCCTCATTGGCGACAGTTGAAAGTTGTTGTCATGTGCTATCCAATCTTCCAAAAGCTCATTCACTATATTTAGGTCACATGGGTACTTGGGGGCAGGCTCTCGCCTCTGTCTCCTGTCAGGGCATTGGTCCCCCTCTCGTGACTGACGCTTGTAGCCGCTGTAGTTATTGCTATTTTTGTTTCGAGTTTTGGATATGTCTGTCATGGCAAGAAGTGCATTCTATGGGCGAGGCTTTCATGGCTTGACAGGACCGACCGACTGGTAAGTGTGGCGGGCTGTGTTTTTGAGGTGACCCCATGACCTCAATTTCAAGTTCTCAATATGCACCCTGTATCCATCACTCATGTTCTTGATGCATATTTGAACCAACGTCTCATCTCTACTAAAGTCCGTACATTCAAGGCACTTGAAACGATGGACATATTTGTTCAAGTCTTCCCTGGGATTCTGGCGTATGCCTGTGATATCCACTATGATGGCTCTTTCAGCTTCATAGTGGAACTTGTCCAAGAACAGTTGGACCACATCGCTTCATGAATGGATAGTCCCCTCAGGGATCTGGTGGTACTAAGTATAAGCCAAGCCTGTGAGGGACTTGTGAAACTCCCTTAAATTTAAATTGTCCCTCTAACCATATTGCTCCAACGAGCGTGCAAATCTAGTCAAGTACTCACGGGTGTTGCCCTTGCATCCGTTGAAGATCACAAAGGTCGGTTGCTTGTACTTGAGTGGGTATGGTGTTATGGCTATGTCGGTGGCATACGGTGCATGGCCTATTAGCCGGGTTGAGGAGTCAGGTTCAGAGTTCTTCGATAGGGGGTGGATAAGTGCTTTCAAGTCTAACTTGGTGACATAATGGTGGGATGGTTCTTCATGGCCAGCCAAGGGATGGTGGCTGGCTGGGACACCGCGAGCCCCTGAGCCCCTGGATGGTACATCATGTTAGATGAGGGCGAGGGAGGGTTGATATATGATGGGAGTTAGTAGTGGTCGCTGTGCAAGGGCATGGGTGGGTGGGCGAGACATGTCCACCACTTGGCCAGTGGTCTAGTGTTGGTTAGTTGGATAAGAGTTGGGTTCTATCTCAATGGAGTCATGTGTTTCAGAAGAGCTTTGTGTTAGCACTAGGCGAGATGGCACGACTACAGGGAGGACCTGCTGCAGCACTAGTATAAGGTCTGTGTGGTGTTTATATGAGGGCGCCGCAGAAGGAGGTACATCAGCTATGGGCGGTGAAGGTGTCGTGAGTCCTACCGCCAAGGGTCTGGATGCTTAAGGCCGTGGTGGTCGCGACACTAGGCATAGGCGACGTCAAGAGCCAGCCCAGGTCCTAAAGGCTGGATCGGTGGAACGTCTTGCTGCGAGGCCAACGCCTACATGGATCTTTACATTTCCATGATGGCAGCCATTAGGGTGGTTTGGGAGTCTTGCAGACTGGCTATAGTCAAAGTAAGTTGTTGAATTGCTGCACTGGCAACCACTTGCACATTGGGTGTAGTGACTGGTGGCTAGTCTTGGAGTCGTGTGGCATTGGTCTCTTCCTGGTCACCAAGGGTGGTCTTCTTCTTGCACAGTGGAGTTGGGGCTTTGACTGGTCGTCCTAGTAGCTCTTCGTTGTATAGGCATGGTGGCTAAGTATGGAAGCCAGGTGAACTGCAATACAATGCTCACTTCCCCAATAGAGTTGCCAAAATGATGTCAAGAAAAGTGGGTTCGTACCTACGTGGAGGTGCCACAAAGGATGCAGTCCGAGTCAGCTTCTAGATGTATAAAAGTGAGATAGTGGGGGTGGAGTAAGGGCAGAGAGCAAGGCTTCCCAGACAAGCCGTGAGGGTTGGTAGTGTTATGGGACAAGGCAAAAAGGAACTGGGTCGGCAATCGACAATCCAAGCTAGGGTCCAATTCAGGGTCCAGCTTTGGGGTCCAATGTCAGAGTCCACCTATGTTTCTCTCTCTAGAATTCCAGAGAATTTGGATTCTAAAGTGAGAAAGTGAAATTGTCAAATAAGGAAATTTTGTTGAACAAAGTCCCCTATTTGTAGGGAAACGTGTGCCTGCATCATCAGGGTGTCATCAGCTAACACGTGTCATTCCCTGGGAGTAACACATCACCAGGGGGTCCAAAAATACCGGTTCTTCATTGAATTGTTGGTTCCTAAATTTGCACTGCCTTGCCCCACACAGTGTCGCTCAACCTGTCTGAAAAGATTGTCCACACAGCATCGGCACGATCAGAGTAAGCCCTTTGGCTTAGCCATAGGTCTAAGCCCTTACTGAATCCCACAGGGTGCGTCGTGAAATGCAGAGAGAACCTGACAGCGATGAGGGAAGGTCAATGTGACCAACTACCAGGTAGACTAGGAGCGATGCCCTCCAAGGACTTGTTCCAGTCTCGGAGTGACCTAGGGGTCATCATTCTGAGGGTACCGATGATCACAGGTAACATGAGTGGATGTGGTTGTAGTTCAGACGTGCCTAGTGTCATGCAAGTCACCCAAGCAGTGATAGCTTCCGTGGTAGCAAGCCTATCCAGCTGCGGAGGGTTCTTGTGCCGGAGCACTATGAACAGAGCCCCCCAGAAAGAAGACGGTGATGGCTTTTATGGTAGCCATCTCATCCCACTGCTAAGGGTCCTCATGCTGAAGCACTACGAACGAAGCCCCCAGAAGGAAGACGGCGATGGCTTCTATGGTAGGGAGCCCATCCCACTGTGAAGGGTCTTCGGGCCGGAGCACTACGAGCGGAGCCCCTCCGAATGCTGCACACTCCAGAGAGTGGGTCGAAGCATGTTCCACGTCCACGGCGGGGGCGCATGGTGTGGTAAATGAGGTGCCTGAAGGCATGCAACATGATTGTGGTGCATAGGCGTAATGCCAAAGGCATGAAACATGATTGTGGCGCACGGGCGCGAGGAAGACCGTCGCGAGACAATACCTAGTGGCAAGGGCACATGTCATGGAAGTGGCGCATAGGCATGGTTATGGTACCAAGGGCATGGCATTGTGACAGAAAGACTAGGGGCACGGTTGTATCAGCGGTGCGGAGCATGGGCGGAATGTCCTGTGGATAGCGCATAGGCGCGAGCGACAGGGGTTGCAGAATCGGCGTGGACGGTTGTCACAGCGACAGTGCACAGGCAACAACAGGCATCATACGATCGAGGGTGATGGGTGAGCATTTGCAGATAATGTGCTTAAATGAGTAAAGGGTGCCAATAGCCCCTTATAATAGGGGTGGCGAACCCTCTTTTATGGAGGGTGGGCGACTCCCCCCCCCCCCATTAAGGGAGGTGGGCGACCCCCCCTTAAGAGAGGTGGCCGATCCCCCCTGCTAAGGGAGGTGGGCGACCCCCCTAAGGTGGGAGTCACACCAAGTCTACTTTTGCATATTTTCCTAAGTGTTGGTTGCGCCAAAGTCACTACGTTGGCGACAAAAATAAATTTAGTCATGAATATGTCGCGAAAAATCAGTGAAAAATGCACGTGACTTGAGCGTGCATTTTGACCGGTTTGAAAGCGTTGAAAAGTTGACCGTTGACTATGAGACATGTCGCGCAAAACGGGACCTTGGTGGGCCCTTGGGTGCTACCAAAGTAGGTTGGGAACAATATGTAATTTTGGTAGTTGAGTATTTTGTATTAGTTGATCGCATATGACTAATATTTTATTTGTATTTGATTGGTAAAGAAGAATGCTAGCCTAAAGAAAGAAATTGTCCGTATATTTGGTGATTAGGGTTATTTGTGGATGGAAAAGGCTTTAATTTGTAAAAAATAATAACACTTTTAAAACAAATTTTCTTGAAAGCAACGAAATTTCATCGCTAAAATATGATTCAGTTATTACCAATGTACATTTAGCTACAGAAATTTGACACTAAAAGCTAAAATTAACGACAGTTTTTAGCGACAGAATGTCCATTACTAAAAGTCTTTTTAAATTAAATTTTGAGAAAATAAGAAAAATAGGAAAATTACTGAAAATACTTTTAGCAACAGAAATTCCGTCACTAAAAGTAATTAATTCCGTCGTTAAAAAATAGACTTTTGCTGATGGATCATCAAATTTCATCGCTAATATTTTAGCGACAGGGTTTTTGCCAACAAACTTTTAGCAACAGACGATCCATCGCTAAAAGTCACCAACGGATTCTCTCCTTTTTTTCCGTCACTAAAGATATATTTTCTTGTACCGTTAAAATATATTAATTAATTTCAACCAAAATCCGAAGTACCCAAATGCCCATATTTTGACCTTTAAATATTGTTTTATTTCAAGCTCAAACCAAGGAAATTTTTTGAATTTCCCTCCAACTGTTCCCACTATCCAAAGTTAATTGATTTAGTGAGTAAAGCTTCATAAAGGCTTTGCATCCTTCTTACTTTTTCAATGTTGGTTAACAAACCAACACCTTATTAATAACTATTCCAACAATACCCCACTTAGTGACGAGAGAATCGGAAACATGACCAGATTTATGTGTACATAAGGTATCCTTCGACTTAAACCTCCTATTAGTATAAATATTTCAAAATCTTGTCGAACTTAATAGTTAGTTATAATCTATTAAACTATAATTCATGTACTGATAAGACCGGAAATATCATACACATAAATCTTACAACTTTTTTAACATGTTCACCGTGAGCTTTAACACCATATTGTGGCCTTGTGCTGCCCCTTGATTTCATAAATACTCACAAAGTTTTATGTTTCAAACATTAACAAAAGCGGCACCACTCCTTGTTTTTACATAGGTGAAGTCTAGATAAAGTCTCAAATTGGACTTTCTTCTTCTTAATCCAAATTTGATACTTCATTAAGAGTGTTAAATACTCAGCCTCTTTTCCTTAAGCACTATCTCGACACCAGTGCTTGTTGACTGTTACAAACTATAACTTGTTTTAACCTTTTAAACCTTTAAGATTTCATTGCAATAATAAAGGTAAGGTTCTCGTTACCTGTTTTAGTCCCATTACACTTGCAGTGCCTTGTATCATATTCCTCGAGAGACCTTTAGGTAGTGGGTTAGCAAGATTATCTTTAGATCTAATGTAGACAATTGTGATTATACCATCAACAATTAGTTGTCTAACATACTCATGTCTCAAAGCAATATGTCTAGACTTACCATTATATATCTTGCTAAATGCTCTAGACATAGTACCTTCACTATCAAAGTGTAAAGAGATTGCTGGCATCAGTTGTGGCCACAACTTTACATCTAGCAATAAATTTCTCAGCCATTTCGCCTCTTTGCCTGCTGCTGCCAAAGTGAAAAACTCATATTCCATTGTGGAATGGGGGATATGCATCTTTTTCTTAGAAGCACATGAGATAGCTCTTCCACCTAAAGCGAAAATCCAACTAGACGTGGACTTATTATCATTGACACTACTAATCTAACTAGCAAGCACTGCAGGAAACTTGTTATAAAGTAAGGCAATGAACTTAGTTCTTTTAAGATAACCAATAACTCTTCCAATAGCTCTCCAATGGTCGGTGCTAGGATTGTGCGTATATCTCGAAAGCTTGCAAATTGCAAAAGTAATATCAGGTCTAGTGCAATGCATAGCATACATCAAACTACCAATTGCACTAACACAGTCTAGTTGACTTACCGATCTTCCAAAATTCTCCACCAATGAAATTCTTTGATCCTTAAATGAATAAATTTGGAAAGAATCTTATCAATATAATGGGATTGACATAAAGTAAAACCCCCAGTATGTTTCCTAACTTTGATTCCCAAGATAGTATCAACCTCTCATATGTCCTTCATTTTAAATTGAGAAGCTGATACTTCTTAGTATATCATTCACCCCATTCATATTGATTCCTATAATTAGCATGTCAACAAATTGAGTCTCTTTATGCATTTCAACATAGTGACATCTCAACAAAAGCATCACCATGGAATAGGCTAATTGACAAAGAAATAGAACAACAGTGTCAATAAATACTAAGACAAATAAAGGATGACAATTAGGTTAAGGAAATAAGCCAACACTATTAAGTCAAAAGGGAAAAGAAATTCCTAGTCTAGACAACATTAAAAAAATTTAGTGATAACCCACTAATAGTATAAAAAAAGGATAAATATTTGGCTAAACTAATCATAAAGGATTAAAATTATGTGCCAAATGTAAGATTATGTGATAGTATGTAATCCCACTAATAGTCTTGAAATAGTGCAGAAGTTTGCAAAACAAAATTCCAAAAATATTAGAACAAGGGTAAATAAAACTAAGCGAGAATCCTCACACAGTTACAACTTGAATGGTAAAAAATCATGCAAAATAGGCTAGAAGAAAAGCTAAAATGTAATAGACTACAGAGCTCTAAATTCAGCTACTATCGAAGATAGCTGCAAAATTTTCGTACAAGGAGTAGGTTATTGCCAAGATCCGCTCCTAGAAACAGACACTTCTGAAAATTATTGGGTTGTTGTATTACAAGCCATACTTCGTAATCCAATAGAAGAATAATTATGTAGGTATTGGAATGGAACTTTTAAAGATGCAGAAACTCAATATCATATATGGTATGGTATTGCCTAAGGGAAATCATATAAAAGAGTTAGGAAGAACTCTCAGTAATTTGTCTAATTATGTTAAGATTCTGGAAGCAAAACACAATATAGAGAAAGAAGATGGGGAGATATTTTTACAAGAAAAGGAAGATAGTCGATTTTACTAGTAGAATTAGAATCATTATTTCCATCTGATATCGCTAGCAAGTGTAAAAGGTCTAGCAATGAGGAAAGAACATGAACAGGAAAAAAATCCTTTGAATGTCATGAAAAATTCAGAGACTGGGACTATGGATAGCTAAAGTTCAAGCTACCGTTGAACGAATCAATCACAAATGGATTGAACATGTACTCGTGGACACAATTGAGCTAGACCGAGAAGATTTTCAAGCTTTTGAAGAATTTCCATCCATAATTGAATATGCTCTTGGAGTCATGAAATTTAGTCCAAAAATTATCACGATCTAGATATTGTCAACATCAGTAGAAAGAAATGAAACAAAGTTCCATCAGCTATACCAAATCTGACTTATTTATCCTTCAACTAATAAACACTACAAGAAAAAAGGACTTTTGGCGACGGATATTTCCGTTGCTAAAATCCTAAATCTGTTGCCAAATACTTTTAGCGACGGATACCCCGTCGCTAAAAGTTCATTGCCTATAACCCCGTCGCTAAAAGATTAACGACTGAACAATGTGATTCGTCGGAAAAAATGTACCTTTACCAACAGAATTATTTACTTTTAGTGACGGAATTTCCCGTCGCTAAAAGTATTTTCTATATATTTTTTTAAAAAAACTGAATTTTTTGAAAAAAAGTTTTTAAAAACTTTTAGTGACAGAAATTCCGTAGCTAAAAGTCCGTAAAAAAAAGGCTTTAGCGACATTTGTTCTGACGCTAAAAGTCTATCTCTAAAAACATTTACTAGTCTGGAGGACTTTTAGCGACATAATTCTGATTTCTGTCTCTAAAAACTTGTCTTTAAAAAATTAATTAGTCTGTTGAAAGACTTTTAATGACGGAATTTTGACGCTAAAAAGGTGAAAAAAGCCTTTTATTTTATTTTTTATTGTTTTTTTAAAAACCCAAACCTGTTTCAGACAATCCGACAATAATTTAATTCTTTAAACTAGCATCCATCTTTTACTAAATTTCAAGTAACACAGATAAGATTTATTGTCATATATACCATCAAGTAACACTCGATACTATAACTACTAAAATTACATGTTCACCAAAAATATGATATAAATCTACAAATCCCAGTAACAAAATTACAAGTTTCACTAAAATTAAAAACAAAATATAAACTAGATGCCCAGCGTACAAGTAAAGAAACAGTAAAACCCATTCAAGTCGGGAACAATTCATTGCAGGTTGTAGTTCCTAGCTAAGACTCATGCATGGTTGAGTGCAATTGCATTTGAGATTATATAAATCTGCAAGCTCAGCAGTAGGCAATAGCAACGAACAACCGTCAACAAGATAAAAATAGAAAATGAGATTCTACCTCACTGTTCTTTTCGAGCTTCAGATCTGGCAGGCTGCTAGTTTAATCACATGGCTGAGGAGGATCGATACTATGGGAATAATGGTTCTGATGTAATGTCACTCCCGTATGCCGCAAGCATTTCACGCAAGCTCAATACCTGAGATTGATGAAAAGAAGTATTAGAATTTCACCTTCGCTTTTAGGCTGTGTAGGTGTGAATTAGACTTATCTTGCACACACGCAAGCAAGCACACACGCAGACGAGCACACATAGGCAAGCAAACACATACGGAAGCCCACAGGATCCACAAGTATGCAAGCACACACGCGTGCGCGCGAGCATGCATACATGGAGACTAACCATGAATCCAACACAGGAGTAGTTCAGAACTAGAAGCATGTAAGCAAAGTTCAAAAACACCAACAGCTTCTTAACCAGAGTCATACTCGAGGGAATAGCTTGCTACCATCGGTAAATAGCTGTTGACAAATGAACGTAATAAGGTTGAACAATCAAAGAAATGTTTAACCATCTGAGTAAGTCATACTACAGAGACCGTCTTTATTACTTCTTGAACCAACGATCATAACAGCTGACTGTACAGAGAATATGATGCACCCAGGATATAATCCCTGTCATATCATGAAACAAACAAGATAGTTAAGTTGCAAAGAGTATAGATCAATGCTAGCATCAATAAGCATAAATGATTTCAATAGTATCCTTTTTTTAAGGAGAAAAGAAAACCTTCAAAACATTTTTAGGCCTTAAACGTGTGATACAGAAAATAAAGCCCAGTGTGACAATTTACTATAATGAAAGTTGAACACTGTCATGATGTTTTGTAATAGTTATGAATCATGGGTACCAAAACTGGTGATAAATTCACAAAGCTCATGCAACTAATGTTATGGGTAGCCTCTGCCAGAAAGCAAGGGCTTGCAACGATATCGAAAATGATCTTAAAGTACATTATCATCTTCCACGAACACTTCCAAGGGCATGCATGTGCAAGGACAAGTTCTATCAGCCTAGAGAACAATAACTCACAAAAGTCATATCAGAGGGCAAAGCTCACATGGAGATTGAAATATCTACAATTCTTAACTTGTATAACTCACAATATATCTTTACCAGAGTATGAGAGGAAAAAAGAATAGCCACAATATGCACTACTTTTTTCTGGTGGAAAACTAAAAGCATGCAAGGTAAGCTTGTTGTTTGGTTTACTTAGTTAAACCATGTCCAAGAAGCTTCTAATGCAGCTGTTACAAGAGCAAAAATTAAAAACTTCAGTAAATCTCCATGCCACCATGAACTATGATTTTAGCTATTATTGCACAAGGAATGGATCAATTAATACACCAAATCAGAGCAGGGGTTTGACAACAGATTACTTAAAAGAACTTTCTGCAAAAGTTGTTTAAACTTACATGCCAAACAGCATTAATAGTCTGTGTTGCCAGCAACTGAAAGAAACCAGGTTTCTTTCCACTTTGAATAAGCCTCTCATAAACATCTAGAAGAACAAGAAAGTATTAGAAATTTTTTCTTGAATCATCACATTCTTCATTCATAACAATGCAAATTCTCAAATCAAATGATGAAATCCGTCCCACTAAAACAATTCCAATTTCAGTGCATTGTAGATTGATGTTCCCAGCTATCTGGCAAGCTGTGCAAATTGTGCAATGGAGATACCTCTTTATTAGAAACTACATTAGGCAAAAATGTGGTAGAAGTCAACCAGGTATGAAGTACACTACATTCTTCTCCTCTGTTAACCAAATGACACAGACTAGAGGAGAAGATTAAAATAGGAGAAATAGGACACAACTTTTGCTGGGTGAAGAATAGAGGCATTCTAATTTTTGCTTGCTCTTTTTCTGAATTCTTATGTTGTATTTTTATTCCCCACTCCATTCCAAAGAAGTATTCTACAATTCATTCTTGTTATATTACTCCGAGACCTCAGCATATGATTGACCAATGCGCACAAACAATTACCGAATACGTAGGCAGAGCATAATTTTGTTTTGAATTAAAAGAAATTCAGCCCTAGTAATTAAAACTTATTTCATTTACACCAATAAATATGAAAAGGCCCCTTTAGAATTATGTCAATGCTTGTGCTGTTGAACTCACTTAGTAAGCTGCACATACTTTATGCAGGGACCACTTTTGAACAACTGACCATTCTTTTGAGGTTCATTCCCAAGTGATCATCCATATGAAAATATTTTAAGGTTCCTTCCTAGGTGATCATCCACGTGACAATCACCAAATAATGATTTGTTATAAACTGAAAGACATTAATTCCTTAGTGCTATCAACAATCTCTGATTAGAAGATACATGTTCAGGAAGACTAAAAAAATATTGGCAAAATAGACATAAAAAGGGAAAAGGAGCCTTTCAACTCTTTACAGCTTCAAGAAAAATTTATATTAAATTCAAAACTTATAAGCTCACCTGTACTAACATGCATTTTTTTTCATTTAGAGATTAACATTTATCCAGAGTCTAACAAACATATATTGTTTTTCATTCCCTAACCTTTTCTCTCAAAGGTTTCGTCTAACTTCTCTTTATAAATGCTGTAAGAACATCATTGATGCTCTGTGTACACTATGAATCCCTTGGCAATATAAGTTGATTCACTACTTTTTTTCTACTGGGATTTCTCGTGCATTATAAGACCAAAATCATAGCCATGAAAAAATGCTAGGCAATGTAATTCGCAGAAGATTAGATAGAAAATCTTCGAAAAAAAAATGAAAATTTTCAGAGACCAAAAGAGAGAGAGAGCAGAGTGAGACCAAAAGGGAGAGCAACATACTTGGGAGACATATGAGAACACAGGTCGATACATGAGGTGGAGAAGCTTATGGCGGTGCGTGGTGATCAGCAATTTGAGGGAGATCAGAGAGTGAATCAGGGATTTTGGGTAAGATGGCGGTGCTGTGTCGGCGAGCGATAGAGGCAGCGGGGTGGGGGTACGGCAACCGATTGGGTGTGTGGGAGGTGAGTGGTTACGATTTAGGGTTAGAGTGAAAGACTGAGAGAGAGGAGGGGGAATGGTGTGAGCGACGGGGAGAAAAGAACGAAGGGGAAGGGTTTTCAATTTTAAGGACTTTTAGCGACGGATTTTGGCCGTCTCTAAAAATCCGTCGTTAAAGGCCATAAAAAATTTTCAAAAATATTGACTTTTTACCGACGGATTTATTTTGTCGGTAAAAATTATTTTCAAAATTTTTTTGGCAAAAGAAAAAAGGGAGAAAATCAAAAATAAAAATTAGCGACGGAATATTCCGTTGGTAAAGATCCGTCACTAAAGATCTTTACCGACGAAAAATCCCTCAAAAAAGGTTTTTTGACAACGGACCTTTATTGACAGACAATCTGTCGGTAAAAGAGACTTTTAGCGACGAATTCGAATCCGTTGCTAAAAGTCCGTCAAAAAATAATTGTAGTGAAAGACCTAATGAATGAATTTTGGAACCCACATATCATCCGATGAAAGAGAAAATTCAAAGGATTAGTTTTGTTCATACCACAATAGAAAACATAATTGCCAACCAAAAAGAAGTATGCTTATGTATTTGTGATGGACGAAGAATGGATACCAATATCAATGAAAAGTGACAAAATCCAGTGGGCTGCAGAAATAAAAGCAAAGATTATGTCACGTGAAGGTTTCCTTAAAAAGAATCCAATGCTGAAATACAGCCCAAAGAAATAACTGAGGACCTTCATTATTGAAGAATCCAATATAGAATCCACTCTTTCATTTATAAAAAGAGTCAGACCGTGTCTTGTAAGGCAGACGGTGTTTAAAAGATTGTTAAGTGTATTAAGAAATAGTGCGGAAGTGTGAAAAGTTGCAAATAAAAGAAACAATTCTTTTATTGCTCCTACACATTTTTTCTTTTAGAAGAATAATCATTATTTTCACTGACGACCTTGCTTTATCGTTTTGCAATCCAGCATGCATCTTAGAATTTTGAGAGTGTTAGATTATAATCGTCAGCCCATTCAGAAGGAAGTAAGGCGTGATTCTACTTGTTGAAATGCTCAGATACTCAAAAATAACAAGAGAAGCATCGCAGGCATGAACTCAAAGATACGACATGAATGTAAGTAACATCATGATCTAATACTATATTACATGAATAAAACACAACAAAATTGTGCATAAATTTGCAAGTTTTTTTAGTGTGCGGTGTTATTAAATTACTATAAGTTTTAAGGTTATATTGCAATAAAAATAATTGCTTGGAGAATCTTGTTGATAGCTATAGGCTTTGGGCAAAAGGATAAAATCATTAAATCAAGATAAGCCAAGTGTAACCTAACATCAAACCTCGTGTACGTTATTATAGTTTTTGAATCCTCGGATTTTTAGATGTAATAAACTCGATTGTCATGATTACTTAGTGTAATGTACCCTATACATAAAGGATGGTCAAAATGGGTATCATAATTTTAAAAAAAGTTAATTATGCGGTTGACCATCGAACTATTAGGCAAATTTTACTTTGACCACTAAACTTCCATTTGTGTCAAAGTGACCATTGAATCCTTCAATTGATCTCAATTAAGTCACTCCGTTAGCTTCCGTCCATCTCAAGTCCGTTAAGTGGCTAAATTTAAGGGTAATTTTGTCACTTTCTTTTTTCTTCTCTTTTTCAACCCCCTTCTTTCTTCCTCTTTCTCCCTCTTTCTCCCATCACCACCATGGCCAAGCCGCAGCCTTAGCTCACCCAATGCTCAACACCCATCACCACCACCACACCTTCATCCCTACAGCACATCCACTGCAAAATTACAGCCCCACCACCATTGTAGCTATAATACCCCCATCACACCCGCCCTACAATACCCCAGCCCTGTCGCTGCTTCTGCAATACCCCACCCTGCTGCCGCTACAGTACCCACATCACCACCAATGTTAAAGTACTTAGCGCCACCACTATAGTAGTTGCCGAGGTCCCTTCGACCATCATAGTTTGATGGATCTCCGGCATCTCCACAATTGAAATCACATTTTTTTTGTTATTTTGGCAGATTAATATCCTTACGAGGAGGATGATGGAGGAGCATCTTTTGAAATGTTTTGATCATGACATGGTGGCGGGATTCGATTATAGTGACGGCGACTGCGGCGGATGGGATCCGAAGTTGATGAAGGGGTGCTTAAGTGATAATGGGCGTAAGACATCAATGCGATCGTCTTGGTCGTGGTGATGACGGTGGGTGGTGAGTTGGTGGGGCAAAGACTTAGGCATGGTTATGGTGGTGGTGGGTAGCGATGTGGGTGGGGCAGTGAGGCTTGGTTTTGGTAGTGGTGGTGGGCGGTGAGGCTGGTCGTGGTCGTGGAGGTGGGTAGGTTGGCGATTAGGGGTGAAGAAGATCCATTTGGGGTTAGGTTAATTAAAGAAAAAACAATTCTATTTGGGGTTAATTGATGAAAAAGAAATTATTCTTAGGTTCAATTGAAGAAAAAATAAAATATATTTGGGGTCAATTAAAGAAGAAGAAAAAATTGTTGGGGTCAATTAAAGAAAAGTTAGACCAAAAATCAGAAGGAAAAAAAAAAAGAAGTAGAAGAGAATCTTGTTCTTTTATCATTTGACAATTTTGTCCCTTAATTAAGCATCATGTGCCTTGCACATGGGTAGTTAACGGACTAAAATTAACGGAGTGACTTAATTGAGATCGATTGAAGGATTCAATGGTCACTTTGACACAAATCGAAGTTCAGTTGTCAAAGTGAAATTTGCCTAATAGTTCGATGGTCAACCGCATAATTAACTCTTTTAAAATGATGAAATGCATGTTAATAGTATTTCAATTAATAGCATAAATCTACATTTTAATGTTCGGTTTAAGATCTGTTGTTCATTTATAAGCCTTTTGGTGAGTCAAGGGATCGGCCCCATTTACGTTTAAGATTGGAGATATGGCTACAAAATAAGAATATCGATTGATTGCTATTTTGGAGACTGCCCATTGATGTATATTGCATACACATGTATCTGTATGCATGTGCACATGTATTCAGTGTGTGTAATCTCTTTTCTCCACATTTGATGACCTGTTGGAAGAATTTTTAGATAGATCCGGCAAATGGGTCAACGTGCTTGGTACGGACAGTACTTGGACGGGTCCGGGTAAAATGGGTCGAGTAAGAATAGCTCGATTTTTTCAGGGTAGCCCTTTCTTATACTCATATCCTACCTAGAAGGTTCAGGTAAACCAGCGAGTAAAAAGATTAATTTTCAAAAAACATTTATGCCAAATAGTCAATTAATTATTTGGTCATTTTTCTTGTGTACTTTTTACTTCTTCCTCCCGTTCTTTTTAACTATGCACAACACTTTAATGGGATAATAGCACTTTATATAAATCTCAAAAACACCAAAATATCAATATAAAATTAATAGCCGAAAAATTAATTCCAGCAAAATTAATCTCAAAAAACTCCATTGAATTTCTTTTGAGGTTTGATAGCAAAAGTCTCATGTAATTAATCTAGTTGGACAAGTCTAAGATCAAACCTTCAAAAAGTGATGGTTGGTGCTTCTGTGGTCTGTTGGAGACGGTAGAGGTGATAACGTTCGATGGTGGAGGTGGAAACAAACAGTGGTGTAATGGTGACGCGGTGACAATGAGATAGTGGACTTCCAAGTTGCAGAGGAAGGTGGAAATAGAGCTGTGGTGATCTCTAAGCGCCTAAGTGTGAAGGGAACGGTGGTGCTAGCGAGTGGAGTTGTGTGTGAAGCAGTGGTCGTGACCTTCGGTCGATGAATCTGTGACAATGAGTAAGATCAGTGTGAGGGGAATGGTGGCGTCATCAAGTAGAGTTGTATGTGAAGTACTGGTCATGCCTTCGGTCAGTGGATCTGTGACAAGGAGTGAGATGAGAGATAGAAAAATAGGAGTCGCGTTCGAGATGACAGATTAGAGAAAGGATGAGAAAGAGACAGTAGAGAAAGGATGAAAGAAGTAGAAAAAGGATGAAAAAGGACACATATATACTACAACTATCCCGGTAACCTATACCCAACCCAAATTGAACTGGAATTTAAGGGTTGGTCCAAGTATGGGTAAAATATGAACGGGTGTCTATACTTCACATCGATACCTGAGTTTTTTTAGACAGGTTAGGTCGACCCGCGGGTTCGGGCAGGTATTTGCCAGATCTGGTTTAGATACTCATAATAGAGCACTATATTTCTAGTGGGATTAATCATATGTGGCACCTCAACTTTGGGGGCTTTTGCACTGCCACCTTCACATTTTAGTATTAGAACCTAGAATCTTCAAGTTTAAAAAGAACTAAAGCTTGCACCGATTGACGGCTAAACCCCTTGTAGCCAGACATATATTAGTTTCCTTGGCAAGACTGTCACTTCTCCTTATTATACTGCCTAGGTTGTTTAATGGTAGATATTTTATTGGTTTGAAAATAAAATTTGGGGGTGCAAGCGTGAGGCTTTTTTTGAAGGAGGAAGGCATTACCGGTGGAGAACGCATTCATCTGTAGCTTAGAGGAGCTCCGGGTTAAGGGTGGTGGTTGATGTTGCTATGATGTGGCCAGTGGCTAGGATGATGGTTGGCTCGATGATTTTAGCTGCTAACCGAACATTGGGACTGTCGCATCCCTGATTATTGATAATAAAATAGGCGGGATAAAAGCCTTTCTAGCCTCCCAAGTTCCACATGCTTAAATGTAATTACCTTGACCTTTTAGAAATGAAGGGTTTTTAGTGATGATGGTTGTGTTGTGGCAATAGTGACAAGCATGATGGTTGACTGGACGACATTCATGGCAGTTGTTGTGGCACTGGTAGTGATCCGATGGTGTTGGTGTGTGGGAAGGGGGTTAGTGCAATGGCTACTGTTTGTTTGTGGTGGCTGATGGCAGAGACAAAAAGCGAAAGGAAACTGCTAATTAGCGGAGTCAAGCTTGAACAACTTGATTGGAAAGTCCACCGAAGAATTAAACAGAACCAAGTCAACTCAAGCTTGAACAAGGTCAGCCCATAAGCTCAGGCTCAATACTTCCACCCCGTTATTGGTCCAGCCCAAAAGCTATGTATGTAAATAGTTATTTCTTTTCTCTAAGTGCCCGTTAATATATTCTTAAATTGGACTCGAATCATCTCCATTCTTTTCTATTTTCTTTGACACCCTCATGTGCCGCTAAAACGTGTGTAAGCGATAAAAAATCAACATGTTAGCGATAACTGGGAGTGTGAGAAAAATATGAAGGGGTCTGAAAATATGTGTTACTCTTTTTTTTTCTCAATCAACAGTAAGAAACTCACCCACAAAAAACAAGACGGAGTTACAAACTTTTGCAACTGGTTATCAGACATCAAAAAATAACAAAAAACCAAGACTGGGCTTGAAATTACAGCTACAATGTTATAAGATCTAATCTGTACACTTAAGAGGAAATCTCAACTTTTTCATTGGATTCTCAGAACCACTTGCTTAAAAGACGATCTCAAACTTGTACTCCATAACCTAGTTGGAGCTCAGATCAAACCGCAAGGTGGAGCACATGAGCCACCATAACGATAAGGAAACTACAGATACCGCCAAACTAAATAAACGACGCTAAATATATCTAGTGCTCCTTTTATTAGTGCCACTCTTGTTGCAAAACTTAAATTATACTATTGAAGTACATTAAGAGACGGTGCTTATTTTATTGACAAGAAGTGACAATTAATGAGAGAAAGAGCTAAGGAATATGCTCCACTGACGTAACAAGGGATTTGAAATGTAATTGTGGATTAGAATCCAAAAAAGGTTTTAAAAAAAAATAAGGATATATTTTGGTTATTATCCGAGTCGTTAGAAAATGTCACTAACTATATTTTGGTTATTAAGAGTTGTCGCAAAAAGTGTCAGTAAAAATGTCACTAACTATATTTAGCGATCATTACTTATCGTAGTACGAGAGGTTGTAACTATCATCTAGTTGTAAAAATTTATTCAAAAAAAAGTTTAAAAAAAAATGGGCTGGCTGAAAAGTGGAAGCTATACATCGTACAATAGCACATGCAGATTAGCATCAACAAGGAGGGCCGCAACACCATGTGCGCTGCTTATGGCACAGAAATTTCCTCAAAACTTGGATGAGTTTGACTTCTTGTTTTTAACTGAAGTCCTGAAGTCAGGTGGCCCTCTTTCACCGGTGATGCCTGATCGTACATGCTGCCCCCTACAACGTCGTCACATGGGATGGTCTCTGTGCACTATTGTCTTTCTAGGTCTGGCTTATCACTGGCGTGCACATTGTCATCATACGGCGCAGGCTGAAGTGTATCCGGATGGTGAGAGTCGAATCGATGGGCTTCGCATCATTGCATGAGATGTGAAAAAGTCTTTAGCCTTCGAGTAACTACGATAAGCGGTCATGACAGATGCGACCATAATGTGTCCGTTGATGTGGTCCATGGCTTGAGGAAAGGACGAATGTTTTGGGTGATTCTTCCAACAAAGTGCGAAGGCCGGATTTCACCCGATTTCTATACCTATGAATACGTTTTTAGATGATATTAGATAAAAATTACAAGACTATCGGATTCGTATATGTAACTTTCGAAATAATATTCGGGTTTAAATAGATCATGGAATTAGAGTATTAACAAACTGAGTATAATGAGACATTTATATAGGTAAGAGAAAACTATCCTACTAGAACAGAAAAAAGAATCTTATAGAAGTTATGAAAACTTTAAAATGTTCTAGACATAGGACAATAGGGAAAATATAATTGTCATATTAATATATATCATCTAACAATATGGATGTCATGTGTGTGCACTTATGTGTGTGCGTGTTTTTGTAAATTTATGTGTGTGAGTAATCGCGAGAAAGTGAAGGAAAGATGGTTTGTGGTGGTTGTGGACTTGTGGTGGCAATTGTTGTTCGGCGATGAGAGAGACAGAGACACGTATTTAACTATGAAAAATATGACTAAAGTTATATGTATTAGCATATCTATAATGTAGTATTGACATTTTCAAAATATAAAACAGTGTCACATGATCCTACCCTTATAGCATGTTTGCGAGTTTTGAAATGAGGGAAAAGAAAAGAAAGGGGAGAGAAGAGAAGAGAAGAGAAGGGAATATATATTTCTTTCCTCTTGTTTGTAAGTTTAAGAGAGAGAGGAAAACATCATTCATTTTCTTTATTTGTGAGTTCAGAAGAAAAGAAAAAAAAATGATACAACATTACATACATACCCTTACATAATAGTGTGTTAATCCAAACAAAGACTTTAAAGTATGATCCTAACTAAAAACATAATGCAAACGAAAAAAAAAAATTGGTCGGACAAAACAGAAAGTTTATACCATAATAACGTGATAAGTCTTCACCGGTTAGTGTCACAATAAAAAACCACACAAACTAGCTATTGAAAAAACACAAATTCATCTTCTGTTTGTTTGTAATAAATGGTATGATAGGTTTTTGTAAAATACCCTAGAACTTAAAAGTCATTAAAAATTGAGTTATCATAATCTCACAGTTAATATAGGCGTTATTAAAGTATTACTTATGAGAGTTTTCTTTCTCTTCGTTTCTTCCCAATTTTGGGAGAAAAGATTTAGAGACAAAAGAGCCCAAACTTTCTTCCCTTTTCTTTTCTTTTTTCTCCTTAAAAAAACTCACAAACTAGAAAAAAATGGAAGAAATGAGCCACTTTCATTTCTTTTCCCCTCTTTTCTCTCCTAAAAAAGACCCGCAAACAGACTATTAGGAAAATCTGATACAATTTTTACATTTTAGATAAAGGTGTGCATTTTGTCAAACACGCGATCATTGACTGCATTTTAGCCTTAGAATCAAAGAGATTAGTGATACTATCCCAAATTACGCTTTTAACCAAATATAATTTAATTCTAATTTCAAGTTTTATAGTGTATCCGAAGAACAAAGTTTGAATTCTTTCTAATTCTGTTCTTTGAGAATCGAAGTTGAAATGCAATTTCAATTTTCAGTTCTAACTCTACGATCCAGTCGGAGCCTAAGGAGGTCTGTTATGAAGATATTCTTCAAAGTCACAGAGATGTTGGCATGATTCGTGCAAGTTGTTGCTCTAGCTTTACTCGAGTTGATTACCAAGTTGATTTAAATGTCTAGATTTAAGAAGAAAAAAAATCATCCATGGGAATGCAATATGGATTGCTAATTAAGGGACTCTTCGCTAAGCTCCTTGTAATAATTATTTTTAAGGTGAACAATTTTGCCTCTTTTATTCATGTATAGTTTGACGGGAAGTATATGTACATGATTTGAGTTTGTCACCAATGCGATTAACGATATCCAAAATGCATGTATTTGTGGCTACCATCTTGATCCTCATACTTCCTGCAGTCTTTATATAAATGTGCCCATGTAAGTCTTTGAGTAAGTGAAATAGTAAAGATGTAAACTGTGTTTGAAACTCATTTCAGTTTTCAGTTTTTGTTTTCAGAAAAACGAAAATCAAAACCTCTTTGAAGTGTTTTTTTTTACTAAACTGACAGGTTGTTTGATACAGTTTGCATAATTGTTTGTACTTATTTTTTGTTTCTATTTTCCCTCTCTTTTCTTTTTTTTTTTCATATCCTTTCTTTTCTTTCATTCTCCAACACTATAGAGCTTCTTTTGAACTCTTATGTTCAACAACCAGAAGTAGAAGCGCCCCCACTACGACCAACATATCTCATTTGCCATCATCTAATCACTACTATAATAGTAACACACTAGCTTGTGAATTATGGCTTCACTGATTTGATTAGGGTTTAATTGGGAGACTAGTCTGGAATTTACCTACGCAAATTGAAGATACTAGGGCTAATTGATAGATGAAATCTTTTGGTGGTGTTTGTTGTAGAAACAATGGTAGTTGGTATGATGATAATTTGGATTTACAGGAATGGTGGTGCCATGGTACGTGGTGATCGTTATTAGAGGGTTTGGTATTCGACAGTATTGGTCGGTGGTGGTGGTGATTGTGGTTATCAATAGCTATGATGGTTGATGGTGTTCGTAGGTGTTAGTCACTTGTGGTGGTGGCGATACCTGTGGCTATGGTAGTTGGCTGTGTTGATGAGTTTGTTGTTCGAGTGTATTGATCAGTAGTGGTGGTAGATCGGTGATCAATGGCAGTGTTTGTAGTTCAGTGTTTGAGGTGTTGGTCATTGATGGTGGTCGTGGTAGTCGCCACCACGATCACCAACATTGTCAACCACCATACCCATTGACCACTACCAATGAGTATGGTGGTTAATAATGTTAGAGGTTTTGTGTTTTTGGGTAACAGATGTTGATGATGAAGAGCAGAAGAGACATAAAAAATTTTCAACAAAAGTTGAAATATGGATCTTAAAAAAAGACAAAAAAATCAAAACTGAAAATTTCAAAATGGAGTTTTTAAAAACAGTCATATTTTAAAAACTGGTTCATAAAACTGAAGGAAGAAAAAAAACATTCTATTAATTAATAGCAATATTTTTTTTTCAGTTTTCGAAACTTGACAAAAAAACTAAAAACAAAAATTATTTGAAATGCTATTTTAATCTTGAATAGTTTCCCTACGTGCCTTCTCTCTATTGTTACTATGCCAATAAAATGTTTATGCGGGTCCAAGTCCCTGGTTCACCAAAAGACATTAAAATCAAAAGTTTGAAGAGAGCAACAAAGAGTTGGAATGAAAGTCCTTATTAAAGAGGCAGCCTAAACAACTTTTCATGCAAAGAAACTTTAACGCAGTTCCAGATAGTCTTAAGTTCAAATCCAAGATGTAAATGAAAATGCAATTCCTCCACAGGTCTACTCCGCCTATAAACCTTCTTTTCTTCTTATAACGCCAAGATTCCTATGACCTAGAGTGAACTGCAACCAAGAAGACACTTTCTACAAGATATGCAGCAGACGTGAAATGATTGTCAAAGATACAATAATAATAAGATGAATTGTTGAAGTAAACATAGTGAAAGCAGGGGTAAAGTAAAGATAGAGAGCAAACACAAGACGATAATTTTGGGAGCTTGGCCCCCAGCTTATGTCTACGCCTATGCTATTTTAGCCCCAGGAGTACAAAATTAATCCTCTGGCAGAAGATCTTCTTCGACGTAGGTGAAGATCAATCCAGAGTACAATCACGACCCGCAGGGAGTAGACACCAACTCCACACCTTTTGAGTCTCACACAACGAGACAAGCACCACTTCAATTGGCAACACACGCCAAATTTCAACCGTGGTGACACATGCACCACCCTTGGTGGCACAAGCACCAATTCAACTGTTGAACAAAGTTTACAATGAAATGCGCTACTAACAAGGTATACTACAATTCGGTAACTGCTCTAGTTCAAAAAGGATGAACTCTAATGACAACTTTGATGCCCTATCAAGCTATACAAGAATGTGATTAATGGAGGCATCTTTCGGAGTATTTAAAAAGTGTTCAGTAAATTTTTCCCAAGTGCAAGCCTTGTTAACTAGACTAGCCATTTATAGCCGTCTCTTGTTCACCCCAACAACAGAGGTATCTAAAACTCCTAGGTTAGCTAACCCCCCGTAATTTAGGTGTCCGAAGTATCCAAAATTATATCTCTATTTTACCCTTTAAACCTTAGAAAACACGAAACATATTAAATGACTCTCATGTTTTATCGAAGTACCAAAAAGATGTTTGCACACCATGACGTCCGCTAAACTTTCATGATCTTTTGTTGCGCCTAAGTGGTCACTCAAGATCTCTTTTCTTTTAATGCATGTCTTTTACAACCTGTTGTGCATGAAATCCAAGACAATCTTTAATTGACTCGTGAATAGACCTGCTCAGCACAAACAGCACCGTTGACTAGCTGAAAGTGTTTTCAACGGAGAAACTCCAATGCTAAAGTTTTAAAGTATTTAAAGAAAATCCGAAAGTATTTTTTAGATTGTAGAACTTACAATCTTTCCATTCCCGGATTTTATTTATATATTACCCTCATTAGTGAGTCAATTATTTCTCCTTTAATGGGGAGTTATCCAAGTACGTGGGAGGTTACTATCATTTAATGGGCAGTTACCGGTCATAATGAGAAAGTGAGTGGGTAGCGCTACTTCCTAATTCTCCATGAATGTAGCATGTAGGGACAGTTTTGGTGCACCTTGGTGGTGACACGTGTCACTTTCCCATTGATGGTATTTTTTACTCATATCACAACCCAACTCGGAAGTATATACTAGGGACGAGATACGGTCGTAAACTTAAAAGACAAGCGAAGTCTCACTCAATTTCATACTCATGATAGAAACCAAAGGCAAACCATAAATCCAAATACTAACTCAAACACTATACTCAAAGGTGGTCCTTAACATTTCCAACAAAAGGTTATTAAAAAGGACACTGTTCTTAATCTGGAATAGCAAAAGGGATGAGCTAGACAAGCTCAGCAAGTGGCCAAGCACCTTACAACTAGTTGGACAAAAGCCGATAGAACTGTTGCTGTCCAGAAAAGGTTTGTAGTGCGAATATAACGGACTGTAAGAAACCATTTGCATTACAATCCCAAAAAAGGTGGCTAGTTAACCAAGTTCAACCGTCCCATGCCAGCTAAATTTAGGTGCCCACTAGTTGAAATCGTTCATTTTTGGCTCAAGGTCTTCGTATGGAACGTTTTTACAAGTGCATTACATTGCACGCTAATCTTCACAAACCGTTAACTAATTACAGAATTAAAAGCACAACCCGTGCTAATTGTACCATCGGAATAGTCCACTCATTTACCTAGTCGAAACAAGAGCCGCTAAAAACACTTTAATTGTCATGTCACTGTCATCCATTATCTCTTTACATATCAATTCATCGTACGTGATAACATGATAATCAGATTGCACATTCTAATATGTTTTTCAAGATAACAGAATTTTAGGTAAACGATAAAATAATAGTAAAAGGTAGAAGTATAATTTTACTAGGGCATTTATAAGAAAATAATGCATTCAAAAACGCCAGAAAATACGCCACTTACCTTGATCACGAAATAAAACGTAGTTTAGGTTTAAACTTATTCTCACTCATCTACAGCTGAACCGAATTATATAAAAACATAATGGTCGTTACACTGTATTCTTTCTTTTCTACGGTATCAAACTTCTGCCAGCAAAAAAAGTCGCAGGGCCTAAATTTGGAACCTGCCAAATATAATTTATTCTGAAGCTCTTTATCATCACTCTTGTATACCCATGAAGCACCCTACCACTTTTATGTTGGAATCACTAAGTACCCAACCATACACCATCAAGTAACAACCTGGCAATTAAACAGTATATGGTACAAGTTAGATCAGCTTCCCATTAGAATTGCCACAAATGCACAACCCACTTCAACCAACAAAGAGCTGAATACCCATGGCCACCTTAAGTGCACATCCACCTTTACTAACTATGATAACCAAAAATTCATGCCTTAAATTTCACAAGCCTTACAAAATCCATGAGTCTACCTACAACTAGCTACTGGACTAGGAAAACAAGCATAGTCTCTGGGCTCCTGAGCATCTACTAAGCAACTTACTTGAACGATCGGCTTGAAGTCTGTGTCAGCCCGTGGGAATCAAAGGAGACGAGCTCAAATAGACCCACAAAGAAAAGCACCATGAAGTGACAAACAAACGGCTGAAAACAACAATAACAGCTGAATTGGAATAATTTTATAGTCAAGAGATACCAAACACCGTATAATCAAACATCCACAACCAGTGGACACGCAACTCAAAACATCACGCGTATAATTACGACATAATTTATAACAATGTAACGCAGAAACCAGATTCTTGGTAGCCACAACGACCAAACTCATGGTAGCCTTAAGGCTAACCAATCGTAGTTAGGGGAGTAATAAATCGTTCTTCGGTCGGAGCACAACAGACATTACTTTAACATACGACGGTTCTTCTAATAACACAAATAAATTAAATAACTAACGACATAATTCTTCAAAACCAATAAGAGAATGGAGTTTTCCCTTACCTCAAGTCGTGTGGACAAAATCTCTTAAATAGATTCCTTTGTCTAATCTAGATCACATAATTATATATTAATAAGATAACTCATCTAACCACAACAAAAAATCATTTCGTGCAAACACAATCTCTTAAAAATAGATTCCTCTCCCTTTGTTCTTGTATTGACAATCCTAAGCTTTGTCACAAGATTCCTTTATATACTACGTGTTATACAATCCTTATTAATTTCATATTTATTAATTAGTTTATATAAATTATTTATTTGGACTAGTCAAAAATAAATAAATTCTGTTAAATTCAAATTGAGCACCTACTTAAAATCCCATCAAACTCTTGTTTGAACAATGTATCACGAAGCCAGTCAATTAATTTATTTTGGGGTATTACAAGATCCAGCAAAAATCAATTGCATGAAGGATTTCTAAGTTCTTCACGCAAGTAAATATAGGACTAACAAGTAAATAGTCATTTAGCGACAGTCCCTTCAAGAACTTGGATTATATATATCCACATAGTAATTTAAGTGTTTCAAATTTGAACCTTAAGCAATTCGTGCATTCTCAAGCGATTATTTTAGAGGACAAAATTGTTGAATTAGTAGCCATTAATTAATACTTGTTAAAGCTAGAGTATTTAAGGAATCACAGCCCTAGTCCAAATGGTATTTACCATAAGGATGGACCAATACTGTCCACATGTTTGAGAATATGCAGAATATATTTTTCAAAATTGTCACTGCCACTCTACTGCAAATCGTAATTTGAGATAAAAGTGGGATCCGTCTCATTACTGATAAAAAAAGGATAAATAACAATCATATTTAACATCGACTAACCCATGCCGTCCGTCGTCATAGTCGGCATTGTTCATAAGTAAGCGCTTCCTTGTGGTTATTCAGAAGTAAGAACTCAACTATCTTTGTTGATTGGCGGGATACTGGCGTTTTAATAAGTAGATGAAGTTATCATTTGTCACCTTGTCATGGAGATTGTGTAACAAAGAGTTAAACAACGAACTGAGGTTTAGATTTCTTGATGTATGTTATTGTTATTTTTATATTCAACGTGTATTCACTACAAGAAAAAAGGCTTTTAGCGACGGGAAAATTCGTAACTAAAAGCCCAAAATCCGTCGCTAAAAAAATTAGCGACGGATTCACCGTCGCTAAAAATCCCTCGTATAAAAGCCCGTCGCTAATAGTTTACCGACGGAATCCTATCAATCCGTCGCTAAATATGTCATTTTTTCCGACGGATTTATTTTTAATTAGCGACGGATATTCCGTCGCTAATTATATTTTTAAAATTTTAATTTATTTTCTTTTTTATCAAATTAGCGACGGATAAAATATTTTAGCGACGGAATATTCCGTCGCTAAACAACTTATTTAGCGACGGAATATTCCGTCGCTAAATAACTGATTGTTGGAATACTTTTAGCGACGGAATTAATCCGTCGCTAAAAGTCAAATTTTTTTTTTGAAAATTTTTTTTATTTTTCAATTACCCAGACCTGTAATACAATTTTCAATTCTCAACAACAACGCGCAATAATCAATACAGAAAGAAATATATATAATCAATCATAAAAAAGACTCATATGTACAAGCCGGGAACCGGATACAGCCGGTTAGGAGAGGGGAGAAGAGTACAAGCCGGGCGCGGGGGGGGGGGGGAAGCTAGGAACGGGCACGGGAAGGGGCTCATCAGGGGTTGCCGAGTCCCGGATCTGGATCCTGCTGATCCGGGGCCGGCTCGGCCTGCCCAGCAGTGCCCTGCTCCCTGATCATCCTCACCACCACTGTAGCAATGCGCTGGATCTCCTCGTCGTCCAACTGACGACGAGGAGCCGGTGTCTGTGGAGGGGCAGCAGGGGGTGAGGACGCTCCTATCAATGCACGAGCAGTCGTGCTAGGCAGGCCGCGTATGCGGCCTTTCGGCCGATTCACGACCTCCGGCGTATCCAGCCATCGCTTCAACCCCCCAGTACTCGCAGCCGTACTAGTGGACGCTGATGGCTGTCCGGACTGCTGCTCGGACCCCCTTAGCTGTTCATACGAGGCCTGCAAAAATAGTGATTTAACGATATGTTAGGGCATTAATTAACGAAACGGACATTGAGGATAGAAAGAAAAAACATTAACAACTTAAATAAATTGACTCACATCGATCCGCCGGGCAATATCTGAAATATAGTCGCCCGCCCGGTGCGCCTCGTCCTTGTCCTTCTTCCGCACGTGCGTCTGATTATAGGTCAGAGCTACGACCTCATCCTGCTCCAGATCCGGGTGCTCGACCGCGTTCATGTGTCGGACGATGTCGTGTGGCACCGACCCCCCCATGTGCGTCGAATCTCTGTTCTGTCTGTTCTCGGCCCCGCTCTTACTCTTGGCGTCCCAGCCTGGATCCGCAGCCCACCGATCTATCATCTGCCCCCATACACGATGAGATATCCAATGTGGGGGATATCTCGCCATGTCCGTCATCGGGGCACCCGCGGGCAGCGCCTTCTTCGCCCGGTCCCGTGCATCGTGGAGCCATCGGCGGTAATTCTTGCCGATGTAGGCAAAGAAAGCCTGCTGCCCCAGTACCTGCTGCTGAGGCGTGTCAAACGTGAACCCCTCCTGTAAGGCACAAATTAACAACATAAAACAAACTGTAATTAAACATTTACTAACGCTGAAAAAAATACTTCACCGTACCAGCCACTCCTCCCATAAGGCCTCCCTCGCAGCGGCATCCCAGTCCTTCCAGTACAGGCGTGGCTCGAAGAATCGGCCCTTCACAAGAACGCCGATCTTCGTCCTCGCCTGAGCCTCCAGGATCCTGCCAAAGAAGTAAATAAATAAGTTAATACAGTTCAAATATAAATTAACAGCCCAAAAATTTAAATATAAGGCATGAGGTGATATTTTTAGTACTTACAGGCCCTCCTGCGTGAGCGTAACTCTCTGTTTACGCTGGGGGTCGATGCGTACCCCGCGTGTCGGACCACGGCCTCGTCGACTGACATGACGACTGAATTATAGTATTGTATACCACTTTCAATTATGACCAGTGATTAGGCATTGCCGATGTAAATATGAATGCATGAATGTTACAAATTTTCCCTCCACTCGTGTATGGTGTCCGATACGTGTCTGACACCTCCCGACACGTGTCCGACACATATCAACACGTGCCCACCGACACGCACCTCCAGACACATTGGCATATGTTAATTTCTTTTTTAAATGTTGGACACCGTCGATCAGACGTGGTATCCGTGTCTGCGCTAACTAACAGGTATCTCAATCCAATTGGGTCCTATCCTCCGTCAACAATCTCAATTCTCAATTCTCAAATGCTCAATGCAATAAAAATTAACAAAAATCACACATTCAATCCAATTGGGTCCCATCCTCCGTCAACAATCTCAATTCTCAATTTTCAATTCTCAAATGCTCAATGCAATAAAAATTAACAAAAATCAAACATTCAATCCAATTGGGTCCCATCCTCCTTCAATAATCTCAATATCTCAAATGCTCAATGCACAATTAACAATATAAAATCATCAATTAACAACCTAAAATCATCAATTAATAATCGCAATTACTTCAAATGCACAGCTAATAACCTAAAATCATCAGTTAACAACATAAAATCACAGACCAATAATCACAATTCTCAAATGCACAATTAATAACCTAAAATTATCAATGTTCAAATGGGAAAAAATTGTTCAAAATGCACATATCCGATGCGCTTGAATTATTTTAATTTTGGGTTCAATTGTATTAGATGAGATTCAATTTAGGGTTCAATTACAGAAATTTAGGGTTCAATTAGGGGGTTCTATTGATTCAATTTAGGGTTCGGTTGATTTGGGGCATTCAATTTAGGGTTCAATTATTTCAATTTAGGGTTCGGTTGGATCAGGGCATTCAATTAGTTTAATGTAGGGTTCAATTCGATTAGGGCATTCAATTTAGGATTTAATTATGGTTCAATTACTTCAATTTAGGGTTCAATTAGGAGGTTCTATTAGTTCAATTTAGGGTTCGGTTGATTTGGGGCATTCAATTTAGGGTTTAATTAGTTCAATTTAGGGTTCAATTCGATTATGGCATTCAATTTAGGATTTAATTAGTGTTCAATTATATCAATTTAGGGTTCAATTAGGGGGTTCTATTGATTCAATTTAGGGTTCGGTTGATTTGGGGCATTCAATTAGAGGGTTCAGTTATTTCAATTTAGGGTTCGGTTGGATCAGGGCATTCAATTAGGGGTTCAATTAGTTTAATTTAGGGTTCGATTCGATTATGGCATTCAATTTAGGGTTTAATTACTTCAATTTAGGGTTCAATTAGGAGGTTCAATTAGTTCAATTTAGGGTTTGGTTGATTTAGGACATTCAATTTAGGGTGCCTGTTACAGCCTCTCTCCCTCCACCCCATGTATCCTCACAGCCTGCCCACTCCTTTTACCCACTGCACACACTCAGCACTTTACACTGCACCACCTACATATATAAGTACACAACACACTATACGCACACACTGCACTCATAAAATGCACTCGCAGTCACGGCTGCCATCACTGCGACTCCATAACCACCTCCTCACGCCCAGCCCAAAACACACCAACCTCCAGACCCCTCTCTCGGCAGGGCAGTATCAAATCAACACCTCAATTATTTTAATTGTTTTTAATATTCAATCATAGTTTTCGAGATAACCAGTCAAAACACCACATAATTAAACAAAGTAGCATGATCTAATACCAAAAATTACAACAGTGGGTGCTAAATATTGACATATGTACCATGCCAAACCAAAGAAAATCGACAGTGGGTGACTTACCTTCTAAGTGCAGCTGACGAGTAGTGGTTGTCGGCGGCAGTGGACGGCGGCTGTGTTGGTGGCGAGGCGACAGTGGAGGGCGGCGCTGGCGCGGCGGCAATGGAGGTATATATCGGTCTACTGGTGTCGAGGGGAGGATGTTGTGTCACCGGAGGTGGGGCACCGTGGAGGTGAGAATGGCGGTGAACTGTGGAGGTGAGAACGACGGTGAACCGTGGAGGTGAAAGTCGCCGGCAGAAACGGGGGTGAAGCTGATTTTCGAATAGAGAAACGGGGAGAGAGAAGAAACAGATCTGGTTAATTTTAAGGATAGCTTTTAGCGACGGAATGACCCCGTCGCTAAAAGTCCGTCGGTGAACGTTGTACTTTACCGACAGAATTATTAGCGACGGAGACATTCCTTCGCTTAAATTTTTTTATTAAACCCTCCAAAAATAAAAAAAACTAAAAATCTTTTAGCGATGGAAGTTCGGTCGCTAAAAGACCGCCGAAAAAAGCCCGTTGCAAAAAACCTTTTTCGACGGATTATTCCGTCTCTAATAATATTTAACGACGGAATTTTTTCGACGGATAATTCCGTCGGTAAATTACAATTTAGCGGCGAAATCCAGTCCGTCGGCAATATTCTGTCGCAAAATACCTATTTTCTTGTAGTGATTCTGGGATTTGAAACTTGTACTCTAAGTATCTTATGATTATATACATTAGGCATATTCAACTACTTGATTTTTTACTTTGACGGTCTCTCCTCTATAAATAACATAGCATCAAGTCTAGGCCACCCACCGTCTATTCTTAGTCTCACCCTCGCGCCAATCTGGTCTTCTCAGTTTGGTAACCCGTATGTTTACTATATTTGTTTCCTGTTTTTATTTTATCTTTTTATTTTTATAATTTTTGTATTCAATTAGAAAATATACTCCTGTACTTTTATCATTTTCACAAAAAAAAAATTAGCTACTTTTTCTTACATTGGGTTAAGTTTGAGTGAGAAAAAAACACATCGGAGGTGTTTTCAATTTTTTTCAATGTTTGAGTAATTTTATCCAAAACATAAACAGAAAATGGTAAAAATACACAAAAGAAGAATTTTTTTTTTATCATAATTGCAAAAAACAAAAAATAAAAAACAAGTATGATAAACGTACGTGTTATTGGTATGTAATTTATTACTTTAACAGTTGAATGACATATTGTGTCACTTGATACTCTATTTAAAATCATACTGAACTGTTATAATTTGCAGGAGCGAAATTGTCAAACTTATTATCTAACCTGGTCACAACATTGATGGACAACAGGACGCAAGCAGATAAAAAGAAGTAACTTTAGATAAACATGATTACTTAACTAAATAAACGCTTGCGGATAATAATAATAATAATAATAATAATAATAATAATGATGATGATGATGGAGAGAGAGAGAGAGAGATAAGGAAGTTCCGACCGGGCCCCTTAAATGCAAACACGCCGGATAGGAAGGTCTCGTGATTGAGCAGTAACAGTTGCAAGTAGAAGCATCAGGAGTTGGAGGGTTCGAAGGGCAAAGGAAGGTGGGCAGTGAGCCCCACCGGTCGGTATTCAATGCCCACTCCCTCGCAAACCAAAATAAGGCAAAGCCCCCCCCCCCCCCCCCCCCCTCGGATTCTCTATTCCTTCTTATGATTTATCTCTTTTTACAAACACTCCCACTCTATTATTTTGGACTATATATATATGTATATATTTCACCTCCTTTTGTTTGGTAGTGTGAGCCAAGAAAATTAAGGGGTAAAATTAATGGCGAGGGCACTAAAAAATAACGGATATTTTGGAGACAACGATTCTAACTATTTAGAACGGTTGAATATATCGTAAGGCCATCTTCAATCACATCAGCTTTATTTGAGTCAACTATTCTAAGTAATCGAGACCACAAATCTAAAATCACTCGATGTTTTTTCTGGGAGCGCGAAGATCAAGATTGTATGCAAGAAATAAATACTTACGACGTCGACACTATCGTAAGAGTTAAGAAGTATCTCGCGACATGTAATGATCGATATTTTATTTCTAATTACAATAATTGATTTTTTTCATGACGTGGCTTTAATAATTTTGAAATAACATTAAATTGCAAGAATGAAACATTTTCAAAATGGCACAACTTTTGAGATTTACTTTAGAATTTAAAAGTAATAATTCAATTTTTTTTGTGGTAATTTAAAAGATCTCACCCTTCTCTGTTTCTCTCTTGCTCTGAAGCCATATTCTAATACCTCTCTCTCTCTCTCTCTCTCTCTCTCACACACACCCCTAATTCTGTGTTTCTCTCTCTAGGATTTAAGCTCTAAAGCCATATTATAATACCTCTTTCTCTCTCTAGATTTGTCTCCTTCTAGCTACTTTGCATACAGTACTATTTCAACTACATACGTATGGATATATTTTCTCTCCCCTCACCTCTCTCTCTCTAGACTAGAACTAGAGAACGACAATGGCGGAAGGGTTGTTCCCTCTTTCTCCACCACTCCAAATGCCAGGTCTCGCCATTTCTGTCCACATGCCCAACTTCGTATCACCACACTCTCTCTCTCTCCGACGCGGCTCGTGATCTCTTCTTTTGAGCATTTCCGAGTTTTCCAGGGTGAATCAGGTGATTTTTCCAGCTTTATGCTTTGCTCTCTTTTGCTTTCTGTGTGCATCTGTTGAATGTGAGCTTGCTTTATCACTGACTTTGACTTGCCTTTTCCTCTGCTCGTGTTCAGTAAAACGCTCGTACTTAATCTGCCTAGCATTGAGCTGCATTTCCGATTTTCGGGTCGTTCGAACTGAAGTGTACGCTTATGCTTCTGTAGCTTCTATTTTCGCTACGTTTCCGCTTTGTAACGGTTGTTTTGCTCCGATCTTTTCGGTGTTCTTTCGTTTGACCATGATTTGACTTTTGTAGTCTGTAACTGCTACGCACTTTCCTTCTCTGTGTGTGTGTGTGAATTTTTTTCTTAAGTCCGTAGTTGCTCCATGGATTCTGGCAGCAATTGAGTCCCATTAATGCGTATGGGGAAACTTTTTGCCCTTTTGGAAATAAAACGACTTGTGTGCTGCTGTTAATCCTCTCCTGTTCGTGCATTGCTGTAGCGAGGTTTCCTGATTTGCATATAGTTATATGGCTCTCTTTTGTTAAAAAAGTAGTGTGTTAATATCTCGAGAGATTAGGTTTTCTTTCAGTCATGTGTCTTACTAAATTTGTCAATTGTCATTTCTTTTGCCTTGCGCGCACCGTTGTCACTTGTTAGTCTCTTTAAGTAATTTTGTTTGGCTTTGCTAAGTAATATGTCTGAAGTAAATTTGTGAGTAATGTAGCTTCTTTTATGATTGAGCTCTTGTTCTCAAGGGCATGTTAGTGTTTCATGTTATGCTTTGTTTGGAGATTATAATTGCTTCGGCTAATATGTGATAGGTCTGCGACATCTTGGCCTGTACCTGTGAAAAGGCAAGCTGATTGCTAAATGGAGCAGTACGAAGTACTAGAGCAAATTGGGAAGGGGGCTTTTGGCTCTGCCCTACTTGTGAGGCATAAGCACGAAAAAAAGAAGTGAGGGTGAAACTAACACAATCTTCTCCATTACATGTCAATTTCATTGTGTGCTTCCCAAGTATTGATATGCTGAATACATGCTTCATAATGCTAAAGAGAACTGGCGTCAATAGTGATTTGTTGGTTTGTTTTGATCTGTTCCTTATGTTTCTGTTATCTGGGTTATGCTTTGATAGATGTGTCTTGTCCACAGAAGTAGCATGCCTGCCGTAAATTTCTATTAATCTATGGTGCAAAGCATAACTGATGCTTGACAAATGTTTGAATTATAGTCTTTATTGGCTTTACCTACTCCATATCTTTGTATATATGAAGGTATGTGTTGAAAAAGATTCGTCTTGCCCGCCAAACAGATAGGACCCGTAGGTCTGCACACCAAGAGGTTGGTCTTTTTTTTCTCCTTACTTACTCTTTGATGAATTATTTACTTTTTTTTCCTAGACTCGACGGCTTGTCCAGTAGAATTGCTTTCTTAAGGTATGCCAAGTGCATATCCTCTTGATAGTCTTTTTGAGTTCGATCTGGCACCTTTTATTATTCGGCACCTGGGAAGAAAATTCTCAAGATAATTTACCAGAATAATTCTAATCATGGTTGTATATCAGACCAATGCTTAAATATTTCTTTTAACAAGATCTTATATATACAGGTTTTAGTTATTGTAGCATGGTAGTTTACTAGTAGTTCGATTATCAGTGATAGGCATCCTCAGATCTGCTGTATGAAATGAAGTATGTTGGGTGGAGCACGCACCAAAACTGCTCATGCTTACCATACTTGAATATATCCTTGCATGATACATGTATGCTTTTGCATATGCATAAATGTGCTTTAAAATTTTCTGCTAGTGTTTTAAATACCCTGCCTTCTTTATACCTGCAAACTAATCCGTTTTTCTTGTACCTTGTAGATGGAGCTTATTTCCAAAATGCGAAATCCCTTCATAGTGGAATACAAGGATTCATGGGTAGAAAAGGTAAGGAGTACCCACATGTTCTGTCCAATATTTTTCCATTTGAAATTTGTTTATACACTGTAAATAACTGATGGACATGCTGTGATTCTTGTGGTTCAAACTATATGAGTGTCTATGCTCATTCTAAATCGTAAATGTGATCGCACTATTTCCTCTAGTTTAAATGTGATGCATTGTGATGTTTTATCTGTTGTAATTTATCTAGAAATCCTTATGTTCAGAAAGTTTAAACCGTTCATCATTCGCCTTTTTATAAGATCACTCATGTGTCTTTTCATTGGACTCACTGCTTAATGGAAACGATTGTTCATCTCAAAGGGCATTTGTATTATCCAGATTGAGGCAACTCAGATGAACTGTCTGGTCTCTTCAGGAGTGGGGAATGCAGAATGCTCACATATAAGCTGATAGGACATCATGCTTTCTTGGAGATGTGAATTCATGTACATTCTCTGTAGATATTCACCAAGTAGATTCCTAGGCTCGTACTTGGTTTTTACTGGAAAGTACATCATTCAAAAGTACTTCTCAGTTGCTTACTTTTGATTGCTTATATTCATCTTGTGTGATGTACTTTTTAAATGTTTCTTCAGTCGTTTCACTTTGCATTTGTTAATGATAGGACCCAAGAGTACGTTGGTAACATCTGCAGGACATGCCGTATTGGTGTGACACGTGAACTGCCGTCCTGGAGTCAATATTTATGTGTGTAGTTATGTAGTGTATAAGTATGGTAGAGTTAGCATTTACCTCTTAGTGGGTGGGAGCAGGAACGAGTGCGAGGTTCCGGAGCTGGAGCTTCACTACTATAGTGAGTTTTATGATGAAAGCTGGAGTGGGTGCGAGATTCCAGGGCGAGCTTTGGGGGTGGGAGCGTGACTAGAATTGAAGAATCCTGCATCTAAGGAGTTTACTACAATTTATGGAAATCAAGTTCAATGAAACCCTTCAGTGGTAGCTGTTCTTTTTTTCTTGTGATAAGTGGTGTTTTATTCGTTACCTGACGTGTTAAGGAAAAATGTTTGATGAAAGTTAAAAGGAATCAGTCTGATGTGCAAGCTGCTTCTTATGTTGTTCGTCTTTTCTTTAGTCTCCTATCCTTTCCAAAGTTTAGGATGTAATCGGACCTTTCTAAGAATGTTTTTCCATAGATATACGTGATAAGACTACCTAGTCATCCTCCCAAGATTGCCCCGTGAAACCCTAAAGGCACCACTGACCCCCGAAGGTACTGCTTTCCCACGATGACACATGTTTCAAATAGTATTGATGTTTCAGTGTTGAGGTTTTTTAGTTATGAAATTCAACCACGTGTTGACGAAATTATTAAACAATGGCTAGAGAGGAAGATTCTGGGCACGTGTGAGATAGGGTAAATTTGGGCCTTACAGGGGACGCTAGACATAGCATGTGTATAATAAACGAGAAGGAGGAGCTTAACCCTGGGATAGGTGTATAATAAAGGTGTACAGGTACTGACCCAAGTCCACGGCCCCATCAATAGGCGATGCCTCCCTAAAAAGGACTAGCCAAGTGCACTTATTAATGTATTTCTTCTGGAACTAGAGTGAGGTGACTTGAAGATAAAAGAAACTCAAGCTTCTGCTTATGATCATAGTTGCTAGATGTCACCGCTGCTTCTCCGTATCTTTCACATTTGCTACCAAATAGCCAGTTCTGTGTTGCCAAACTGTGAGAATTTGACAAAGTCGCCAGATCGGTATTCCATAAAGATTATATGGATTTATTTTGTTCATACAAAATTAACCGGCATGCATACTGGTACTGTTTCAATATGGTGTAGTCCTTAAACAGTTTGCCGGGGCAGTGTGGAGCTGGCTAATACTTGGTAGCATTGTTGGTTTTAACAGTTCACATTCTTATGCCAGAGCAGTTGCATGTGGTGTATTGCAGTATTAGAAACTTAGATACTGATGCTTTTGTTTTCAGGGATGCTATGTTTGCATAATAATTGGTTATTGTGAAGGCGGGGACATGTAAGTAACTTTTTATTTGAGTTAATATTTGTCCTGTAATCATTTCGGCCTGAAGAAACCAACCGTCAGAGTAGAATCTTTACGTTGTGTGCTGCTTCCTGGCTCGCAGGGCAGGAGCTATAAAGAAAGCCAATACTGTTCTTTTCTCAGAAGAGGTTAAATTTATGTTAATCTGTTTTTCCAATTCAATCACCCCTTGGTTGAATTCCATTCTTCCAGCTGTCATTCAGATTGAATTTATCAATCCTTTGCCTTTAATCATAAATCTCCGTTGTTAAACTACTTACAGAAGCTGTGCAAGTGGCTTGTTCAACTTCTAATGGCTCTGGACTACTTACATACCAATCATGTTCTTCACCGGGATGTTAAGGTAATTACAGTGTGGCAATATCATTTTTATCTATTAAAATCTCAGCTGTGTCATACTGATACTGTTTTTCTTTCTCTTTCTTTTTTTGGGCAATTTCTTGCAGTGTTCAAATATATTCTTGACAAAAGATCAGACATTCGCCTAGGTAAGTAATTCCTTGTCTTTTTTCCTTCTCACCAGTTTCTTGACAAAGAGAACTATTTTTCCTATTCATCATGGATCAATGCCATTGCAGGCGATTTTGGACTAGCGAAGATGCTGACTTCAGATGATCTCGCCTCTTCTGTAAGTGATGTGGTGGGTTCATGTTTCAAGGTTTGGCTTGCATTTCAGTTATATTGATAACAAACTTCTGCTGCATAACTCAGGTTGTCGGGACTCCAAGTTATATGTGCCCTGAGCTTCTTGCTGATATACCTTATGGTTCCAAGTCAGACATCTGGTCATTGGGTAAGAGGCGAACACGCAAAGCCACATATGCACAAATACATTAATGCAAACTGTTTTTTTGACATATCTTCTGATCTATAGTTGAATTTGCACCCCTGTCTGCTGTGCAGGGTGCTGCATATATGAAATGACTTCTCATAAGCCTGCGTTTAAAGCATTTGTAAGTTCCAACACTGCCTTTTCACTTCCCGGCACTAGTCTTTCCAGTTGTTATGATTACTCCTCTTGTGTATATGAGAGAAGATTTTATGGATTTGATGTGTTGCACTGCAGGGTCTGTAAACAGAATATATGTGAGTGTGGCAAATTGTTAACATCTTTTGCTTTCAGAAATTCGCTCTCAATGTTTGTTACTCTAGACTTAAGTATGGCTGGCATTTGCTTAGTTGCGATTCTAGTCTCAACTGTCTTTGATCCTTTCCACAAGTATGCTTCCGCCAAGTAAATTAGATTTGAATGAATTTAGTGGATTAGGTTTTGCTGTTGGTACATGGTGGATATAAAACATGCAGTCCATTAAGGGATTCGAGGTCCACAAGAGCTCTTAGTAAAACTTGTAATGCCTCTTTATGGTTCCAGACATAAACTCCGACAAAGACTTGTGAACTGTGGAGGCCTTTCGGTGTCTCTTAAGTAAGATGCAGTCAAAAGGGAAAGAATTATAATACTGATGATGACCATACTTGCTCGGTTTCTTTGGCTGTACAACTTAACAGTTGTCATGCCCCCCCGATCCGGAAGCGGACCAACACATACTATTTCAAAATATTCTCACTTACCAGAAATATAATGCCATAGCATTTACCAAGAAAATAACCTCAAGAGGTAATTAGAGCTCTAAACATATCCCAAATCATTAATATTTGCATTAACCATCAACGTCTAATAAATACAGCGAAAATCCTCATAACAAT